>CAHIKZ030005124.1:1140000-1242500 GCA_903632075.3 Acanthosepion pharaonis
TAGATCTATTTCCATTTTAGTGTGTTTCTGTCAACATGCGTGTATATATGTGTATATTCCCTCTCCACACTGTCTCACTACGAGGAATTAGTAAACACATTTGTACACACCCCACACACACCGTCCCACCACAAGGAATCAGTACATACACACACATACCTACCAAGTTACATGGAACTTTTATACACATGCACGCACACATACCTATGTATATACATACATACAAACACACGTACTTCCTAAGTTGTGTGGGGTTTGTGTGCGTTCCCTGCTTTTCTCAACATGCGTATATATATATATATATTTTCGTGCACCACAGATATCCGCATGTGAGCGTGCGTGCGTGCTTGTATGTGAGGAGTTTGATCACTGTATTTGGTCATCATGTGTGCTTGTTGTGTGTTTTTGCGTGTGGGGTTATGATCTATTTAGTTCTGGTTTAAATTTGTTTATAAAGTTATTTTCTTGTAGTTGTAGGTAAGAATAATTGTCTGTTTGATATATTGGCATTATATTAAATTTACCCTGGTTACATTTGAAGATGTGTTGTGATACAAAAAGTTTTTCTGTTGTCTGGTAATTTTATGTTGCTTTCGTGCAGGGAGACCTTGTTTTTCAGTTGTTGGCTGATACCTATATATGAATTCTTGCATTTTGTGGATTTGAGTACATAAATCACATTTTTGGAGTTGCAGTTTAAGTTTTTATTTAATATGAATGTCGTTTTGGGGTTTTCAAAAGTAGCAGTTGTTAGACATTTTCATGACGGTCGTCTTTGAGTATAGAATCCAGAGGTTGGCAGTGAATATTTCGGAGACAGTAGGAAAGCGTAGTGCAGGTCCGCAGTGGATATCGCAGCAAAGTAGCAGAGCGTAGTTCTTCCGTCTGTCCTGTTCGCCGGACAAGTTGCCTCTGGTCCTTCCGGGTAGGAAAACAAAGATGGCCGCCTTTATACACGACGGATCCAGTGTTCTGCGGCTCCTGATTGGTTAATCTTCTATTGGTAGACTATAAAGGGAATTAAGTCACTTTGACTCGCTTACTTACAGTTACACAAAAAAAAAAAAACGTAACAGCAATTTCCTTCTATAATGATGACACAAACCCCACATCTTTTTTGTTGCATTTTGTGACTCCCTGTATTGTGTGTTGGTTAAATTTAGATGAGGTTAATATGTGTTTTAGATTTACAGTTGTATACAGAATATTCGGTCGCACTGAATATTTGCACATTTTCGGAGGGAATGCAAATATTTACAAGTACTTAGTGAATCTACCATGAATAATTCATTCCGCATTCTGTTTTGAATAATTTGTTAAATGTTTAGAAGTGTCGATCTATTGTATTAATATTTATACATTTTTCTAAAAATTGATGCAGTCCAAAATTATTCGTCCCACCCAGCATTGGCAATTACGAAATAATATTTCTCTCTTGTATTTTAATGATCATATTTAATACAAACACCCTTTGAAATTGAAACAGTATTGACCTGATTCTAGAACATTCTAAATGGTAACGAAGAAAATATGTACGTGACACGCACCATGATAACTCATCCATTCTGCGACTATGGCGAAGACAGCTGAATTTGACAAGGAGCTACGAATAAATATGGATTTTGTCGGTGATCTCGAGACGTACAGCGGGAGTACCAGACCATATATTACAGCAATATATAGTGTTATTTATTATTCGGTATTGTAAATTCGATTATGTGAACAGTGATCGAAAATAATTTTCGGAAACAATTATTCGAAAAAAAAATATTTGAATTATAAATTGTTTGAATGAAAATTAATCGAGAGTTTAATGATAATAACGAATAATTATTCAAAATGCAAAGTTCTTCAATGTAATAAAAATGTAAAAATTAAAAGACCATATACACAAATGATAATTATACGAAATAAAAAAAATATCATTAATAAAACAATTTAGTAAGAAAAGTTTTTTATAACCTTAAATTATATGATACTGCACGCAAATAGTCAACTACTAAAGAGTACTTGATAAAGGATGACACTAATGTTTTAAGTTTTCCATTTCCATCGCGGTAATTCTTGGTGCTTTTGATATTTCGGGAACCTGCTCTTACTTTGGCAATATGAATTCCTTTGCAAATCCTGTTTTCTTTTAAGAGCGTCTAAGAATTTCCATATTGTGGGATGATAAGATGAAACTTGCTGAAAAAAAAGCCTATGCTACCCTTGGGTGATATTAATTCGAAGAAAAATTAGAATTGACTCTCTCAAAGCAAAAGAACATATACGTATTTCATACAGGTATTTAGAATAATTATCATTTAGTGATTTTGTCCTTTTGATTAATTTTCATTCAAGCAAATTACAGTTTGAATAAATGTTTTTCGAAAAAATGTTTTCCAATAATTATTTTCGAAAAAATTCGCGGTACAGTAAACTCAGCTATGTCTTGTATTTATCTGGATGAAGGACATGTAAGATTCACGGTGTTAAAAGTCTGTTTTCTTTTTTTTCAACTGTAAATAAAAAAAAGATTGTTTTGTATTTCTAATATGACATTTGATTTCTGAATATACTCTTGTCTGAATGATTCCCGTGTCTGTTTCCGAAGTTCCATCCATTCAGAGACTTTCTTTTGTTATCGGTAGAAGTGGGTTATGTTTGAAAGAATCGTGTGCAAACTTTTTCTTATTTGGATGTAACAGAGCTTCAGCTAAAAGAATCAGCATTTTGGTATTTAGAGGAGATAAAAAAAAACATCTCCAAAGAAGTGACGAATACAATGATTGTTACAAATATTTCGATTGAAAAGCAGGAAAAAAATAGGACGTCGAAAGATAATTTAGCTTACACTATGACATTTAAAATAGTGGGTTGATAAATAGTTTATATTCTTTCCAGTTAATACATCACTGTACTTGTAAAATATTCGTTGTCACATGATATATTCATAACGATTATATCCATCAAAAAATTTATCTCTGTGCTGGGTATGACGATGAATTACAGCCGGCAACAAGGCCTCTCTTATGGAGTTTATGAGTAACGTGGAAAAATCTCTTAAATAGTTAATCCACAAAATAAGGGTAAAATACCATATATAAAATATATATGAATATTAAAAATTGCTTGCAATACATTTTATAGACACTAAGATGTAACGAGAAATATAGATACATACAAACGGTATTATAAAGATACTAAGATGTAACTAGACATATAAATACATACAAATGGTGCTATAAAGACACTAAGATGTAACGAGACATATAAATATATACAAATGGAGCCATAAAGACACTAAGATGTAACGAGACATATAAACACATACAAATGGTACCATAAAGACACTAAGATGTAACGAGACATGTTAATACATAAAAACGGTGCCATAAAGACACTAAGATGTAACGAGACATATTAATACATAAAAACGGTGCCACAAAGACACTAAGATGTAACGAAACATATAAATACATACAAATAGACCATAAAGACACTAAGATATAACGAGACATATAAATACATAAAAATGGTGCCATAAAGATACTAAGATGTAACAAGACATATAAATACATACAAACGGTGTCACAAAGACACTAAGATGTAACGAGACATATAAATACATACAAATGGTACCATAAAGGCACTAAGATGTAACGAGACATATAAATAGATACAAATTGTACCATAATGACACTAAGATGTAACGAGACATATAAACACATACAAATGGTACCATAAAGACACTAAGATGTAACGAGACATATTAATACATAAAAACGCGGTTTATAAAGACAAAAAAATGGTGCGATAAAGACACTATGATGTACCGAGACATATAAAGACATATAAATGCGATTAGGTACTGCGTGTTACTTTACTTGTTGGTTGCCGGGTCATTTTATTTAATAATTTTGTATTTCATGACGACAATGATTCAAACATTTACGTTTTAAATGTGTTGTTTCTTGAATGCAAACTATCCCATCTGAATTTCTGGGATATGTTCTTATTTAAACTATTTACTGTCTCAACTTCGTTGTATCACATTTCGGCCGTTGAGCTCTCTGTCCTACATCAGGTGTATATTGATCCGCGTATAAACTACAGTAGAACTCAAAATTACATTACAATTTAAGCTTACCTTTTAAAAGTTCAACGATAATTCTTCTGTCACCACTTAATTTAAAGAGAATTCGATGTACGTAGGGTTTTACTTTTTGTACAAGCAATTATTTTGATTTTATCGGTGACTTTCGCTAGATTTCGCAATTGATTTCAATTATTCCGAAATTTGTTTCCATATATAAAAATAATTATTGTACAAAATATTTCGTCGCAAAAATTCACGTACAAAAATCGAAAACAGTAATGAAAACTTGGGGTCCCAAAATTTCAGGATTCCGGGTTTGGATCCGGGCCGGGATGATTTTTATTCGCTCACGGAATCAACCTGATTCCAAAATGTTACAACATTTTTGGCGCCCTAAAGTTGAATAGGTGTGATAAACTGACATTCTCATTTATTATATAGTGAGCTGTGGAATGTTAGTGAGTTGTGTCCTATTAATTGAAAAAGTGAGACACAGTGACACAATGGCACACTGACATTCACATTTATCATATATATATATATATATATATATATATATAAAACTTTCAAATTAAAAATTACATCAGGAAAATTAAATCAGGAAATTACAAATGTAACAAACCTCGTTGCTTAGTTTGCAAACATTTAATAATAGATAGTATACTTTCTGTACCCAACACCAATATCAAGATACAGACACCTAACCTCACCTGCGATAGCCATAACGTAATCTATTATTTATTCTGCAACTTATGTCCTAATAGTGGATATATTGGTGAGTCTGGAAATAATTTTAGATTTCGTTTCAATAACCATAAACAAGCCATACGGCAAAACAACCCTTATTCCCCCATAGCTAAACACTTTAATCAATCAGGACAACATTTAAAATATTTATGACAGATTTAAGTTAGGAATATCCGAACAGTGACGTTCCATATCACGTGACGTCCGCGTCTCGCGAAGGACGCTACTTGCTAACAAACAGTAATTTTAATTTATTTGCAACAAACAGTTATTTCTGATGAAAGATTGAGGACAATTTGAAATATCAAATATATATATATAAATAAATAAATACTTTCATAAAATAAAACATTATTATTTTTTAATTTGAAACTTTTTCTATATATACATATTAAGAAAGTATACGTGGCTTCTCATTATATATATATATATATATATATATATATATATATATATATATATATATATATATATATGTTGAGTTGTTTCGCCAATGAATCGGACTAGACGGTAAAATTTTCTCAACAAACTCTACGTTAGCGAGATAATTGTAAGAAGTTTAAGTGAAACGCCGACGAGCCGGGTTTGAAATTCTGTGGAAATCAGTAGACTGACATAAATAGCATTGGGGCAGGTATAAATTCTATTGTTTGCCAGCATTGCATTAAAGATAATCCCTGACTGGACATTCTAGACGGGTTTAGTAACCTCTATAGTAGAAGGACAAGTCTGAATGCAACATCGCATGAAAAAAAATGGGGCTGAACAGGTAGGTTCACTCTGAAGATAGCAGCCATTTTGAAGAGGAGTAATGTCATTATTTTGTAAGGTTTCCTCTAGATTGTAAAACGTTGATGGCGATACATCATTTCAGAAATAAGATTTTTACCGAATTTCTACTTGATTATTTATATTTATTTACTTTTTATTTATTTTATTTACAATTTGCTTATTACTTATTCATTTTACTAATTTATTTTATTTGCTTATAACTTATTTTTTTTACTATTTTATTTAATATTTGCTTATTACTTATTTATTTTATTTACTATTTGCATTTACTTTTTACTAACGTTCATTCTATACAATGATCAAGAGAAACTCATGGTAGGTTGCTGTTTAAATGTAAAATGGAAGAAATATAGCTTATGATAATATTTGGGAAATGCACACACACACAAACATACACACACGCACGAACATACACACACACATGTGTGTGTGTGTATATGTATGCGTGTGTGTTTATCCTGCCAGGTGACAAAAAAAAATGTACTGATGGCACCAGGGGGTGGAAGCCACCGTAGCCACCTTATCTGTGTTACCTCCCCTTGTTGGCGGCAGACGAGGGCATGGTCTCGCACATGCTTCCACATGATGTATGTAGAATACATATACACACACACGCGTGCGCACCCACCCACACACACACACACACACACACACACACACACACACATATATATATATATATATATATATATATGAAAGGCTCAAACACTAATATTCCATTGTGACGTCGTCCCCCGGTCGCAGCGCCGACTGTGACGTTCTATCCTGATCTACCACGGCGCCAGTTGTGACGTCCCTAAACAGCACCAGTTGTGACATCTTCGCCGCGGGGTCAGCTGTTCGCTCCTCGCCGCTCCGTCCGGGTGTCGCTGCTCCAAACGTGACGTTCTAACCCTTTGGTGATTCGGGTAGGAATCTGGTTAGATTGATACCAACCTGCTTCCAACGCCTGGTTACCAGGGTAACTGCACTGATTTCCAGTCTGCCTACCCACGTTGTGAATTCATCTTAGACAGACGAGATCAACAGGGGTTGGGGCCGTAATGCAAGCTGAGTTCAGTAGATAACACACAAATATGTATAAAAGAAAATAAAATGAAAACACACAAAGTTCAAAGTATCAAAGAAAAAGGTAACAAACTTTTTATGTCTATTTGTTCGGTACATAGGACTATGTCTACTTCCCGACCCGTTCTGTGGAGTCCAAAAGTGTGCGTGAATCTTGGTCAGCTATCTTGATGCGGTTTCAACATTGTGCGCTCATCTCTGCCTGCCGTCCGGGGCTCAAAACTTCTCGCCTTTTCATTTTCCTTTCGGCCATGTGTTGATAACAAAAAAATCTTTATTATCACAGGGCAAACGTTTATTCTGTCAAAAGAAAGAAAAATTTAGCCAGTGAAAACTTCTTGTGTGGGATTTTTAATTCTTTACACAGGGAAGACTGTCTGTGTTTCGTCAATGTTCAACAATTGATTTCTTCTTTTGGGTGACATCCATTGATAACAAAATTCCATTTTTCGTGGACAAGCGGAAATCGGTCAACGCTTGTTCGTAGGTGACCTAGATATTTTCGACATCTGATACCTATCAACTATAACCTTTATCCTCCTCATTTCCGTCTCTTAAGCCGTGTGTGTGTGTGTTCGCCTATGACCCGTCTGCTATTACTTTTTCTTTCTTTCTTCTTCGTTTTCTCTTTCTTTCTCCCAAATCGCTTGAATGCAAAGAAAGAATTATTCTTAAAACCTAAAATATTTTTCGGCCTCAAATAATTATCAAATGGTTGATAAACCGTAAAAAAAAGAAGCAAATCATATATCTATAATATTTCTTTCAAATCGCCAGGATGCATGGTGCCACAATATGGTTATAATTTATTACATTGAAATCGTAATCACGATCCAAATCATCAGACCTACTGATGTGGATCGTGATTACGATTTCAATGTAATAAATTATAACCATGGAATATTAGTATTTGAGCTTTTTAAATTACTTTTTTTTTCTCTTTCCGTGACATTGAGTTCTACCTGGATTCTATCCTCTTGGGAATTTATACACACACACACGCACACACACCCACCCATATAAATATATATATATATATATATATATATATATACACACACACAACTAATATTATCAATATATATATTGTGGAATAAAAGACATCAAAATGATATCAGCATGTACAATATGATTGAAGATATTTATTACATGATTTATGTAGAATATATATATACACACAGACACACAGAAACACACACACGCACACGCACACGCACAAACACACACACACACACACACACACACACATATATATATATATATATATATATATATATATATATATATATATATATATATATATCATCACTGTAAATATTAGTTAAATCTGGGGAGAATATAAAGCCTTGTCTTATCGCCTTTCTTTTTTCTGTATTTATTGAATTCATTCTCTATCCGTATGTAAGCGCTGTGCTAACAATATAATTAGGAATTATTATTAATATAATTCCTATTTCCAGTGTGTCATTAATGAAAAGGCACTGTTCTAATCCTAGTTCGAGTCTAACTCTTCTGCTCAGAATTCGGATGATAAGCTTTGTTATGTGGCCCATTACGCTTCTTGTCTGTTGGAGTTTGTATTTCTTTTGAACCTGGACTATTAGGTATATCGATGATAATGAATCTTTCAGCGTCGTTTCCCACTGATAGAAGTATCTCTGGAACTCCTTTTTGGGATATCGAGCAGCTGTCCTGTCAGCTTTGTTCCTTTCAAGTCGGATTTGATGTTTTTTACGAAAATGTTCCAAAGCAGGAGATCGTGGAAATATGGTAGTTGTTGAACTGGTTGTAGGACATGTTGAACATGAAACAAAACGGTTTTACAAGCTATAAGTCACTGATGGAACCTCCCTGTGGACCACAAACCACACACTTTTCTTTCCATGCGCTGCCGTAAACAACGGAACTGAGCAAGAACGATATAACTTAGTGGGCAAGGGAGTTAAATTTTAATCTGCGCAAAGCAGCTTCATTTTTTCGTACTTTAGCTTTGTTACTATAGCAACAAACCCGATACTCGCATTCTTTTATTACGTATTGTTCGTTTCAAGTTTTCAATTTCTTTAACGTTTATTTATTCCCTAAGTTTTTAATTCTTCCATTATAGATTTATTTTTCTTTTCTTTCTTTCTTTTATTTTGTCAATGCTGCCATTTATCCGCATTATTTTCTTTTTTATCTCTTTATTTATTTAGTCGTCCATGCTTTTCTTTCGTCTATTTGATAATATTTATTTAACGATTTATTCTTTTTTTTAATTTAATATATTCATTTTTATTCAATGATTTCATTTAATGTAATATTTTCCTTGCATTTTTTTTCTTTTTTGTTCATTCATTTCTTTTTTTTATCTTAGTTTTCAAATTCTTTTTTTTTTTGTATGGCTTTTCTTTCAAACTTATGTTCCTTCCTTTTTTTGTATTGGTTCCTTTATTCTTGTTTATTTTCTTTGGTCTATCGAATCTTGTTATGAGTTACTAATTTTTCATTCTTTTATCTTTGATTTCATCCTTTCTTTCGAAACTATTTGTAATCATTTTGTGTGTTTTTTCGACTTTGATTTATTTATTTTTTCTATAATTTAATTATTTGCTTGTTTTCTTTTACACCGCGTTTTTATTTCCACTTTTCTTTTTCTTCTTCGTTTTGTTTCCTGCGTCACAAATCCTGAAAAAAAAAAAAAATTTTTATACTTTCTTTATCTCAATTAGAAATATGTCAGATATCTTGCTAAAATTTTTATTTTTTTTTTATCGCGCAGTATTCATACAGTAGTCTAAACTTTTAGTTTTAATATCCTTTTGCCTTTGTTTTTACTTGTTCCCTTTCTGTTACACTGACATACAACTTTGTTATCATTTCATATTTGACAATTACATTTTTTCTTCTTCTTCTCTACATAACAATAGTTCTTTAATCGCTTCTGCCTTTCCACGCCCTTCTTTAAAAAAACAAAAAAATAAAACTAAGTCTTATCTTTACTTGATGATTACAGTTTTCTGTTTTATTTTGTTTTGTTTTTGTTTTTTCTCTTACTATTCGCTTTATTTATGACTTCGTATGTGTTCTTCTCTCACCCACTTCCAGTGCGTATCTGTACTTAGATCCTTAACGCTCGAGCCACTTAAGGTCCTCCCCGCACAACCCGACTCCTGCTACGCGCTTCGTTTTTCTGTTCTTTCTTTAATGAATTAATTCGATTAGGTGAATTCCCCAGGTGTTCATATGCATCTGTGCTAAAATGTATTTCTTTCTTTCTTCTTTCTTTCTTTTTTCTTTTTCTCTCTCTCTTTCTTTCTTTGCCGTTACCTATCTATATATCTATGTATATTCTCTGTATATCTCTCTCTCACTTTCATTCACTCACCCTATCTATCTATCTATCTATCTATCTATCTATCTATCTATCTATCTTAAATCTTAATTGCTAGTATGTACGTATATATGCATGTATATGTATCTATCTATCTGCCCATCTATTTTGTCATTTACCTCTTACCTATCTATTTTTCTATGTAACTCTGCATGCTTCTACCTCTCTCTCTCTCTCTCTCTCTCTGTATATATATATATATATATATATATATATATATATATATATATATATATATATATATATAAACATTTTAGCCGTACAGAACTAGATTATTGCTTTAAAACATTCCTATTATTATTACTAGTTATAGTGAAAAATAAAAGAGAAAAAACAACCGGTTTCGCACCCCCAACCCCAACGCTTCAAGTTTTTTAAATAAAGACTATGCAAGTAAAATATAACGAATTTAAAATTGTGAATGATTAAGAAAACAAAAAAATAATAGGGGGTGTATTAGAGACTAATCATAGCAAGACCAAGCAAACAACCACGCTGTTTACACAGAGAAGGTTTGCGAGACCTGATATAAATAGACTCAAGTACATTTAAATGAAAATTTGAATGTGAATGAAAGAAAATATTAAAGCATTCAGCACTGAATTCAACAGCAAACATTCTTTTTTTAATAAGGTTTTCCCAACTTGAGGAACCGTAGGTATTATGGATGAATTCATTTTGATCAAGGGTATGGTTCCTGATTTTACTTGGTACGTGCTGTTTAATTCTTGCATCCAGTCGTTGAGTAGTCCTCCCTATGTAGCTGACTACGCAACCACAATTATATTTATACATAATAATGAGGAGGGAGAAGGCCCTTCCGACTGGATGAGAGGATAGGCCTGGTCTTCGATACGACAAGAACCTCAAAAAAATAACAAAAAAAAAAACACTGACGAACATTCGAAGAAATTTGCCTGATTTTACAGTTAGTTCCAATCCAGGGAAGTCGCAAATAAACAGGACATTTTCTGAAATCAGCGATATTTTTAAGGCAATATATATACACATATATATATATATATATATATATATATATATATATATATATATATATATACTGTACTACTACTGTACTGATTCGGCATTCACCCTGGGCGGATTGAGCCGGCTTCTTCCTGTTAAGAGAAGAAGATTCTTGGGATAAATTACAGAAGTAGGGTACCCAGGCCTACTCGGATAACGTTCTTGCTTGCCGCGGGGTTCCCATAGACGCAGAGACAGGAACGACCAGAAGCCGCCGGTTGCTGATGCAGACGCTCCTTGGATTTTCACCAGAACCCTTGTTAGCCGGCGTGTGTGGCAGACCTGTCCGCCTTGGGTGGCCCTACCAGGAACGAAGTTCCGGGCGGCAAGCTCTGACAATACTGTTTACACCCCCCCCACCGACTGTGAGGTAAGGGTTGGACTTTGCGGGCTTACAGTACCGCTTGGGATCACCTGGTACTGTATATATATATATATATATATATATATATATATATATATATATATTGATTGTGAGTCAGTTTTAACATAGTTCAAAATCTATGTTGTGTTAATAGGACTAACCTGGTTGATACCAACATATTACTACCCATATATATATATATTTACTTATATATGCATATATATACATATTAATTTAAGACATGTTTATGTATTCTTTTTTATAGATACAAATATTTAAGTAAATTCTCTGTTTATAATAAACCGTATTAGCAACATTTACCGGCCTGAATGTCCGAGAAATTTTCATAGAAAATATGCGTCCTTTGGCAGGAATCGAAACTGTATCCTATACGGAACCGTCATGTAGCCTGACGTGCCTTAACCGATTGGACCACAGAGGATCGTGCGGTTAGCAAATCGATTTTACTGCTTTTAAAACTACAATCTTCCATGATTCTCTCACGTATCTTCATACCTGCTCAATGCGTATCCAAATGTATACAAATGACGTCTCACATTATGAAATGGACAAAGTCCGACTATTATTTTAAGGCATGTTTATGTTTATACATTTCTTTTTATAGTTACAAAGATGTCACTGAATAGGCGATAAGACGTTTCCGTACAGGATACCTGTTCCATTCCTGTCGGAGGACGAATGTTTTCTATGAAAATTTTTCGGACATTCAGGAAGGTAATTGTTGTTAATACCGTTTCTTATAAACAAAGCATTAACTTAAATATTTGTATCTCAAAAAAAGAATGTATAAACATAAAAAATGTCTGAAAATAATTCTCGGACTTTGTCCATTGCATTATATATATATATATATATATATATATATGTATATATATATATATATATATATATTAAGCATTACGCCCCAAGCAAGGCGTGAAGCCACTAGGATGCAGGGGGTTGCGGAAGATTTGGAGCGAGAGCAGATAGTAGTGATAGGAGAAAGGAAGAGGAGAAGGATAGTGGGTAGATCAAGGTAACTGGAGATGTCGATTGACATTACATTTGAATAGTTGGAGATTATAACCTTCAGGGAAGCAGTAACTGGGAGGGTGTTCCACTGGCGAGAGGTGCGAGGTATGAAGCTATTGGAGTAGAAGAGACGGCTACTTTTGAAAGTTTCTACAGTGTAAGGGTGGGAGCGGGATGCCAGCCTCGTAGGGCGCTTGAATTCATGGAGTCTGGGAACTAGTGAAAGCAGCTCGTCAGAGCAGTTACCATGGAAGTATTTGTAGAAAAGACAGAGAGAGGCGACGGCGCGTCTGTGAGAGAGTGACTGCAGACGAGACGCTAGATCAGGGCCAATTAGATTACATATCCGTCTCTGGATCTTGTCAAGAACTCCGAGGTAAGCAGAAGGTGCTCCAGCCCATATATGGCAGCAATACTCCATGCAAGAGCGAATGGTCGTTTTGTATATTTGAAGTATCGATTCAGGGGAGAAAAATTTCGTGGCGCGGCACAGAGAGCCAACTTTCCTCGCGGTAGAAGAAGCAATTGACTCAATGTATTTGTTCCATTTCAGGTCAGCAGTCAGCGTGAGACCAAACAGACGCAGGGAATTGCTCTCAGGAAGTTGACTATCAGACATTATAATGGGGGGCAGGGAAGGATCTCAGTGGTGGTTAATGGAGAGTAATTTAGTCTTAGTGACGTTAAAGTTGACCAGCCAATTCTTGCCCCAGTTAACAACCGATTGGAGGTCCATTTCGAGACGCACGGCCAGATTAGTTTTGTCGCCGACACTATATATATATATATATATATATATATATATATATATATATATATATATATATATATATATATATATCCGATAGTATGAAGAAAAATATATGGAAAAACAAAAAATCCGAATACGCAAGTATGATGCTTTAATGTTGTTTCAATGTCGACGTCAGACGTTTCGGTCTAGTAGACCTTCCTCAGGACATAGTTATTAAAACATAATTAAAATTCGACTATATCAAGTCAACATGAAAAGACGGTAGACATAAGACTAATCAAAATAGAATTTTAATTATGTGTTAATAACTATGTCCTGGAGAAGGTCGTGTGACTTCGACATTGAAACAACATTAAAACAGCATACTTGCATATTCGAATTTTTGTTTTTCATATATTTTCTTCATATATATATATATATATATATATATATATATATATATATATATATATATGACGATGCAGCATATATATATATATATATATATATATATATATATATCTGTCTGCCGGGTTATTTCATCTTTTGTCGCAGATCAAGCCATCCATTCCTCTTTTTCTCTCTCTCTTTATATATACTTCTCAATTACTATTATCTATCGATCTATCTGCTCTGTTGTCATTTTATCTATTCAGTCCTGATTTCTATATATCTCTCTATATATCTATATATAGATAGAGATATATGTCTGTGTGTGTATACATATAGACCTTTCGTGTTGTTCTTTTTCTCTCATTTTCTAGTAACTATCTATGTATCTGTATGCAATGCATGCATGTATGCTATACCAATATGTATTTCTTTTCTCTTTATATATATATATTTTCATTGATCTCCGTTGTTTTGTGGGTATAGAAATAATTGTTCTTGGTTTTTTATTTAATTTAATATTCCTTCTTCTTCCATTTATTTTTTTTTCTTCCGTAACTCTTTTTATACTTTCCCTCCATCTTTAAATTCTTCATGTCTTCTTTTTTTTTATTTTTTTTCGTTTGCCCTTCATTTGTTTGTATTTTCCACTTCAAATCTCTCTTTTTTTTCCATAGTTATTTCATTATTATCGTCTTTACTTATTGTTTTTTTTATGTACGTTTCTTCTTTTTCGTTCTTGAACAATAATTTTAAAAATACCAACTTTCTCTTTGTTCTTTTCACATAAGTACACTATTCATGTCGGAATTTAAATGAGACCTCAATTTAGAATTGTTCACACTTATATGAGTAAAGAATCGATATTTTATATATTTCATTGTCAAACCGCGTCAGACGATAGCACGGCCATTTAGATGTACAAAGCAAAAGAAAAGTAAAAAAAAATATCTTGTAGAAGCGGAAATTGGACAAGAACACAAGAAAGTAACACATAACCTTACGCGAATGACTATCACCAGTGATATTTTTAAATTTTTATTATCCAAACTTGATAAGAACATTTTCGCTGACACTTCACTTAGCGGTTGAAAACGTCAGTGGACGCATCTTAATCGATAGATATTCGAACAGAAAATTCAACGATTTTGTTTCTACGGATAAACGTTCCAAGCGTCGCTTTTAAGGCCTCACCAAAGCGCGGTACACAGAGTGTACATTCACATAGATACATAGATACATAAACAAGTTTTTCACTAACAGTTATTGACTGTTTGTTCCGTTTAATGTAAAGCCGGTGCCAAGGATCTTTCTATTGTGCTAGGTAAATGTTCATAATGAAAAGAATAATTTAATGCCTATATCCACCGTAAATATATCCTGGTGCCAAAAGGGTCTTATGATTATGTGCACGACGATTATAAACTGATGCCAAGATGTATTGAGGCCCATACGGTCCATGAATGCAGACAGGTGTCCATGTGGTCTTATAACTATGGGCTCTCTGAATGTAGACCGGTGCCAAAGTTATATTATGCCTAATTATTCTGTGAATGTAGACTGGCACTCAAATAGTTTTATGACTATTTAAATGTAGACCGGTGCCAATGGGGTATTTATACGTATGCAATCCGTTATTTTAGACTGGTGTCAAAGTCTTTTAATACCTATATGCTACATGAATGTTCAGGTGTTAATATGTGTGTTATAGCCAGATGCTCCATGAATGTAGAGAAATGCCCAAGGAATTTTATGACTAAGTGTTCCATGAATGTTAACAGGTGCCAAATATATGCTACACTCAATTATTTTATGAATGTAGACTGTTAGCAGTGTGATTTTTATAACTATATAATTATTGCAGACTGGTGACAAAACCGTTTTATGTCCTACATGAATGTTAATGTGCCAAAGACATGCTATGACCATATGCTACATTACTACAGAGCGGTGCTAAAGTTATTTTATAACTATGCGTTCCGTGAATGTAGACATATGCCAGATGGATGGATCACTGTGTGCTCTGTGAATGTATACCGGTTCCAAAGTAAATGTTATGCCTATGTGCTCTGTAATTGTAGACTGGTGTCAAATAAGTCATAAGTTGCCAATCTGTCTACAGCTAATAGGACCGTTAAGAAGTTCTAAAGAGTATACGAACTTATCGTTACAAATCTTTACTAAAATATTTATCATTACTTCCTTCCCACTCATTATGCGTCCCAGAATTTTCAAGTTATTTTTACTGTACTAAGCTTGGAAAGAACCTTAGCTTGAATATCATTTCAATTCACCGATACTGTAAATATAAACTCAGAGGTAGACAGACAGACAGATTGATTGTTCGATTGATTGATTGATTTTGTATGAGATCCTTATTGGAATTACTTCCTGAGTTGGACATACTAAATGTTTTATCATTTTCATTACTAATAGAGAGGGTTAAAAAGTTGTTTTTTTTTATTGTGTGAATGGGTGTTGAATAAGATGATCAATTAGAGAGGTTTGAACCCCTTGGTGTCTGAGGGGAGGAAAAAGAAACAAGATGTTCACAGAAAAATAGAGTTAGTAATTCCAGAGTCCTAGAGTTATAGATAAATAGATAGACAGATAGACAGACACACTCAAAAGAATGAGACAGACATATAGATAAACAAATAGACTTGAAGAGAATGATGTAGATAGTTATGCTTGAAGGAATGCAATAATAATCTGAGTCAGTTTTAACATATTTCAAATTCTATGTTGTGTTAATAGGACTCGCCTGGATTATACCAATGGATTACTACCTATTATATATATATATATATATATATATATATATATATATATATATATATATATATATATATATATATATATATGCTGCGTCGTCATTTTATCTCTTAATTTCTGGTGTTTGTCTATCTGCCGGGTTATCATTTTATCTTATTTATATACATAAATGTTCACGCTGCATGACTAGATTTATTTTGTGTTATAAGCATACAATACAAAAAAAAATTGGTCTAGACATTGAGTTTCTTTCTACTGAATTCATCAAAACTTCACAATTATCCATCATATTTTCTCGTTGAAATGTACAATTCAATCTATAGATATTTAGCAATAAATTATCGTCATCTGATATATTTCGGTTAGAAATCTAACACAATTACCACTGAAATTCAAAAAGCTCTGATGCGACCAAACCTCCATGTATTATCTTATACAAATAAAATTTGAGGAAATTCTTCTGAAGTCAGGCGTTAAGTCGTATAATTTGATGAACTCTCTGTTCGAACATTGAGATCTAAGGAGTGGATTTGCAATAGTTTTTTTTTTTTAATATATTTTTTATACTTATAATGCTATTTGATTTTTTTTTATTATAATGATAATTTTACTGATAATGATATTATTTTTACTTATAATAATATTTTTCTACTTATAATGATTTTTTTTACTTATATTTTTTTACTTATAAGGATATTATTTTTTACTTATAATATTTTTCTGCTTATAATGATTTTTTTTTTACTTATAATGATTTTTTTGTAGTTATAATGATTTTTTTTACGTATGATGATAAATTTATTTATAATTATTTTTTTACTTATGATATTTTATTTACTTACAATGATATTTGTTTATATATAATGATTTTTTACTTATAATGATATTTTTATTTACAATGATATTTCCCTTCTTATAATGATAATATTTTAATTGTGATTTTTTTTACTTATAATGATTTTCTTTTAGTTATAATGATTTATTTTTTACTTATAAGGATTTTTTACTTATAATGATCTGTAGAAGCACATTTCTGTTGCTTTCCAGTCTTCACACTCTATTCTCAATAGCGTCCAAAAGCTTTTTTGCGTCTTTTTGAGAGACGAATTATTTATCTAACCTACAATCCCTTTTTTCACTGACCAAACGGCGCAAGCCTTATGCGCGTATCTTGTAACGAATAATGGCTCGGAATTGTTAGTCGGAGAACGGAGTTCCAACTAAAGTTTGATTCTTTATATTCACTAACGCACAGATACACATTTTCCCCTGTGGGTGAATTAGACCGGTGTCCTAAACCGTTGTTTTTTCTTTATGTACGACGTTGGCGATCATGGTTCTCCACAATTTCCTGTCTTTTGTAACTCTTACTAAATTTTGTCTTTTTGTCATTTCTCCTAAACCATGTACCGTCATCGATTTAGACAAACTCACTATGGTATGCGTTGTTTTCCTCTGACCCTCTTCCGTTCAACATATCCTATATGTATCAGATTTTCCAAGCATTCCTTCCTCAATATGTAATCTAGAAATTTCAACTGTCTCATGGTGTTAAGTATATGTTTCATTTTGTTTTCCATTTTCTCTAAAACTCTGTCGCTGCACAAATTTTCGCTCCATGGTATTCTCAGTATCCTTCTGTAGAACCACATTTTTGTTGCTTCAAGTCTCTTTTTCATCTTTGAGGAGATTATCCAGGATTCATTGCCATATAGAGGGACAGATATCATGTAATTGTTCATTAATCTTTTCTTTGTTTCTATCGACGTTCTTCTGTTTCTCAATAATTCATCCCAGTTCTGATGAATGTGGACATTCATCAGAACTGGGATGAATTGTAGCAGCGTCAGACCGGAAATAGGCCAAGAACAGTGTAGGTTCGTCAAATACTTTGGAACAAGGAACGCGATATTTATGCTCAAAAATTATCAGAAAGAGCAATATTAAAGCAGAAGGACGTGTACATGTATTTTAAAGTCTTCGCAAAGGCGTTGGATAAATTACGCCACGAAGTTCTGTTGGCACATTTCAGAATCATTGACATATTTGGGAACGATATTAGAATAATCGAGAACCACATGCGTACGAATAGAGAATGAGCTCAGATATCCAAAAGTAGAGAGTCAGTTGTGTCTCTGTCTTTGGACAGAGTGCGCTCAAGGGCTTCTTTGTGAAAGGACGTGGGGTGGCAACTGAGAAAATTATACTGAAGAGGTGCCCAGCCTTAGGGAACAGCTGCCCGAGGCCGCGCCTTCTCATCGCACGAGAGAGAAGGATCGGTGCACGCACCGAGGCCAGCGCAACCGACGGTTGCTGGGGCTCGGGGAATTTTTGTTCCTTGCCCGGGTGTACGCGCTCGGGTTTCCCACATTAAACATTGTGTCACAGCCTATAAATATTTATCCAAAAGTAGAGAGGGATATAAGAAAAGAATATATCTTCTCATATGACTTATTCAACCTATACAGCGAGGCAATTCTGAGAAAATTATAAATCCTTCCAGAATTCATTATTTGAGGGGTGTAATCTTAACAGCATAAGTACGCAGATGTCACAGTGCTGATATTAGACTCGGAATGAGAACTGCAAGAAATCCTACAGAGTTTAGTGAAGGAGAGCGAGAACAAAAGATGAGCTCAAATTCAAATTTCAAATCGGAGATGCGAAAATACAACAAATGGAAACATTAAAATATCTGGGAAGTGATCTAACAAAGGATTTAACAATTATTATCTCAAAAACAAACAAAAAAATCAAAAAATAAAATAATCCTTCCACTCTAAAAAAACTTTTCCGCTTTAAGTAACCTGCAAAAGGTTGATAAGTTGTAGAAAAAAAAAAAAAAACGAGAAAAAAATACTTAGTTCCGGTAGTCCTAAATTTCAATGATTAAACATGCCACACCCATTTTAGCGTACCCGCGTCATTCCCTTCTTATACATTTGGTGAGATGTAAGTTCCACTCGAGTAGCTTCTTCACACGGTATCGATTCCCAAGTGGATGCTTCCCTGATAGGTACAATTTTGACCTGTTCAAATTTACGGTTAACATGTTATCTTCCACGCATATCTGTATTAGCTCTGCCGCTTATTTTCTAATTGTTTGGCTCGAGTGACCCCTGACTTTTTGTAAAATTCATTTATATAGGAGACGGATTTCATGAAAAAAATATATTTTTGAAATCATCATTTTGTCCTTTTGTTTGAAAATGTCATTAAATACAATATATATATATATATATATATATATATATATATATATATATATATATATATATAGTGTGTGTGTGTGTGTGTGTTTGTGTGTGTGTGTGTGTGTGTTAATAAATACGTTTGATGTGCGAATCGAGTTTCGATAATTACCCAATTCTTGGGGCATGGGATATCTCTTATAGGGTAGTAATCGTCTTCACAACGTAGTTATTCGTTGGATGTAGCTGTCCGTATTAAAGTTCTTGCCAGCAGAATACGAAGAGAAGCTTGTCGATATGTTCCAATGTATATGGTATGGCGGATCCTCGTTTTTGGAGTACAAGGATATATTTCTAGAGCGCGTGTTGAGAATCAACTTCTCTAAAGTTTAAAGTATACCTGTAAGTGGACTGTTATCCAAGTATATATATATATATAAATATATATATATATATATATATATATATATTACACACACACACACATATATATATATATATATATATATATATATATAATATATATATATATATATATATATATATATATATATATATATATATATATATATATATATATATAAATGCAATTTTTATCTGTATCTAGATGCGCGGTACTTATTAAAATAAAAACAAAACAGACTTAAAATTATTAAATAATAGCAATTTTTACCTACCATAGTCTTACACAAACCCCATCATATGTATATACGTGTGTGCGGGAAAACATTATTCAGCGAACAAAATAGAAGAACGGTCTGCGCGTTGACAGCGCAACAGACACAAAAAATATTCGCTACACAATCCAACATTGAATACAGCGACCAAATGCGGACGTGTGCACGCAACGACACATGGATGTGCATATATGCCAAATTCCACACTGTTCAAATATGTTTATGTTTGTGTGAGCTCCAGTGAGTGAGCGTGCCTCTGTGTGTGTGTGTGTGTGTCTGCGTACGTCAATGAGTGTACGTGCGTGTATGTATGTTTGCCAAAGTATGAGTGGCGTTCCACCGACAATTTTTGCTCCCACTTCCATAAAATCACCGTTATATGCAACCGTATATAAATCCAAAATTTAAAAAATTAATTAGTTTTTCTGACGATTGCAAATAGCGTGAAACCCAGGGTCACAAACTCACATCAATCCAACAAAACATATATATTATTATTATTATTAATATTATTATTAGTAGTAGTAGTAGTATTAGTTGTAATCTTATAAGTATAAGAATTTATACTCGTTCGGAAAACATTAATGTTTTGATTTGCAAATAATCAATCTAATACCAAAGGGAAACAAAGTATAAAAAAGAAAAAACCAAGAACATGTACGTTAGCTGAAACTAATCGTCTAGCATGCAAGTCCCGCCCCCTAAAAAAAACAAAAAACAATACGTGTAGGCAAAATAACTAAATAAATTGCTTGATACAGTAAGTAGAGCAAACCTAGTTAAACCTGGGGAGCCAGACAAACCTACCAAAGTTTCAATTTTCCTGACGATCCGCTTAAGTGAAACCTTGGTAGGTTTGTCTGGCTCCCCAGGTTTAACTATATATATATATATATATATATATATATATATATATATATATATATATATACGTCTCTTTCCCATTTTGCTTGGGAGTCAGAGGTCTTGACAAATGGAGAAACGCGGAGAAGTACAAGTTATCTGACGTTGTGGAGAGCCATTATCGTGAATAGGGACACGAAACATAGAAGAAGAATATATATCCTTTTTTGACGTTCATAATTTCATTTAGAGTTCATACAATTTTTCTGGTGTTAACAACCCACCACTTGGCGAACGAACTCTTCGACACAGGTCACCAACCAGGCCAGAAGTTTTCAAATGATGAGCTACAACTGTCACGTTCTCAAGGCCAAGAAGAGACACCTCGTCGGTGGACATCGGCTGTAGTTTAACCTGGATATGGATAGGCTCAGCCAGGTTAAAACGCCCAAGACACGACACATAATAACTCTAACGACTCCTGTTGTATATCGGTTGGTAAAGACCTTTAACCTCACTTCCGCTGCACCAGAGAGTGAGCGAAAATCGGGAAAATGTTTGACAGCCTAAACAGGAAATGCAACCGGGGTCCTGAGTGGAAAGATATGCGCGCATACCGGATTAAGCATAGCCACGCGAAGTTGAGTAATAAACATAATGGAAGAAGGCGTAGCAATTTGCGTGGGTGTCCAAACGTTATTTAACCAGTCCGATTCTTGATCTGGCCAGAAAGGTTGGCGATATGTTCTCCGAATATTTGTCTCCGTCATTTCCTGTGTACACAATCCTAACCTCTTTGATTCTCCTTCACTATCCCTATTCGCCGCAACTCGAAGAATAAAGATATTTATGTATTTTTATATATAAGTGTTCCTCGTCTTATTTGAGCCCAACAACACTATAATACATTCCTTACGAGGTGAAGGGCAAAAGTCAAGCCAAAGCCAATCATTTGTCTGCTTTTTTTTTCTTTTGGTTCTTTCCAATCACTTTTCCAAATATAACTTTTTTTTTTCATTTTCACTCTTATTTAACAATTTCCTTATCATATAATTTGCTTCTGATCATTCTTTTTTTTTTTCGTATTTCAGCAATCTGCATAATATTGGTTTTTCTTTGAATTTGGTTTTCTTCATGAATTTCTTTGGAATTTCTCCTTAGATTTGTCATTCAAAATGGCACTTCTCTTTCGTTTCTTCAATTTCTGTTCCTGGATTTACAAATATTGTTCTTTATTTAAACCTACTTCTCATCGTATAATGCAGATATATTATTGCAATGTTACTTTTGTCCTTATTTAGACTGACTTTTCTACTTGACTTCTTTCATTCTTTTTTCTTTCTTTTTCTTACTTTCATCTGTTTTACTTACTCTTTGTGTCGTTGTATACACATATTATTTATTATTATGCTATGTTTCTGTCTTATATTCTTTTCTGTTCTTTCAAGCTTTTTATATTTTCTATCTATCTATCTATGTATTTATCTATCTTTCTTTCTATCTATCTATCTTTCTTTCTTCCTTCATTTTATCTTTTTTTTTTACTTTCTCTTCCTTTCTCTTATTCTTTCATATATTTTATTCCTATGCTATTTTTTCCTCCATTATATATTGTTCTGTCTTTCTAGCAGTATTACCTGTTTTCTTTATTTTTTCTCCTTGTCTTTCCTTCTTTCTTCCTTTCTTTCTTACTTCTTTTTCTTTCTTTCTTTCTTTCTTTCTTTCTTTCTTTGTTTATTTATTTATTCCTTCATTTTATCTTTTTTACTTTCTCTTCATCTCTCTTTTTTTGCATAAAATTTATGTATTATGCTAATGTCTTTCTTTTTTATTGTCTTTTCTACTGTCTTTTTTTTTCTTTTCTTTTTTCTTTCTTTCTTTTTTCATTCTTTCTTTTTATTTATTTCTTTCTTTCTTTTCTTTTTCTTTCTTTTTCTTTCTTTCTTTTTTCTTTCTTTCTTTTTCTTTCTTTCTTTCTCCCATTTTTTTCCTTTTTTCATTTATTCCGCCATTTTATCTTGTTTTACTTTCTCTTCCTCTCTCTTATTTTTTCATATAATTTATTATGCTATTCTTTTTTTCCTTTATTATATATTGTTCTGCTTTTTAAACAGTATTTCCTGTTTTCTTTATTTATTCTTCCTGTCTTTCTTTCTTTCTTTCTTTCTTTCTTTCTTTCTTTCTTTCTTCCGGAGGCTCTTCGTTCCTCCTCGCTTTTCACTGTTTTCTTTTCACCGAACCATATTTATTGAATTATTTCTATTTATTTAAATACTGCTAAATATCTTTTGCAGTGTTTCTTTCATTGTAGCTTTTCTTTTTTCTTTTGATGCAAACAGAAACATTTTTGTCTTCAAGTTAATTCAGTACAGAGTCGTTCTTTTGTTTTTTCTCAATGGCTTTAATTCTCTTTTTTTTTTTATTTTTAGTCTAATTAACTGCAAGACGAAAAATGAAAAAAAAAAATACCTTTACAAATGCGTGAATGATTATCTTGAACACGAATATAAAGCTGTTTATTAACTTCACACCGAACTGAACTAATATATAGACTTCACCTGTTAATGAGAAAAGAATGTTTGTTCTCTACTTAGCAAGTTTACGCTATTTAAAAACGTCAGAAGTCTGACTGAAGATATTATCATACAATGGTTATAAAATAAACTTTGTACTCAAGATCGAAATCATGAAATTTAGTGCTCGATTTTTGTGTTCTTGACAGGCTCGTGATATGATTCCAAATGAACCCTATTCAGTGGTAGTTTTATTGTCATAGTTCAATTGTCACAGTTTTTAAAAATATGCTGTTTTTATGGCTAACTATACTGAAAAGTCTTGAATTAATATTTTTCTAGGTGAGACCACACTATCTGGCGTGATCAACAGTTTAGATAAGGTCATTGCATTCAAATCTTTCGCTCAAGATGACTTGTAACTTCCTGATAGCAGTAAAATCAACGGTTTTCCGAACAGCTTCAGCTATCCAACTTCACATAAAAAGATTCGGTATGTGTTATGGTTTTCAGTCACTTTTGAGTTCACTGATTGGGATTCATTTCGTGACTTTATTCAAGACACACCTTGGATTGAAATTCTTGATTCCCTTATTGACAATTTTGCAACATTGGTTTCTCCTCGGGCTAAAACCGTCATTTATGCTTTTTACCTTCTCACAAATATCAGGTGAAGCCACAATTTTCACCTTGGTTCATCCCAACCTATTCAGCCGATATAGCTCATGGGACTCGTATTTTCAGGCTATACCAGCGTGATAATTTATCTCGCAGTAGACACCTAATTTTGTCTGCTTGAAATAATTGTAAACGTGTCCCAAAACAGGCTAAACAATTTTCTTGTTGACAGAATAAGGTTCCGTATATCTTCCAACAAGTTTGGTTCACGTGACAACTGATGACACTGTAATAGTGTGTTAAATACGTCTAAATCTTCTATCTCCGTTCACTCAATCTGATGTGTTAACATCTGCTCAAAATCGAAACTGATCTCTTTTAATCTTTTCAGCGAACCCTTTTATCTTGCAACAGCATGACCGATGCTAACCTCCATAGAGGAACTCGTTGTGGATTTTCAAAATAACAGAAAGGGTATATGAAGTGGAAAGAGTATATTGAATCAGTTGTTAAATCTGAAGCTGGTTCACTATTTCGTATTAGATTATTTTCCTCGCCAGAATCTATTTTATACACACACACACACACACACACACACACACACACATATATATATATATATATATATATATATATATATATATATATATATATATGTTAACACATCAGATTGAGTGAACGGAGATAGAAGATTTACACGTATTTAACACACTATTACAGAGTCACCAGTTGTCACGTGAACCAAACTTGTTGGAAGATATACGGAACCTCATTCTGTCAACAAGCAAATTGTTTAGCCTCTTTTGGGACACGTTTACAATTATCCACTTCAGTTATCAAACACATCCTCTTCCATTGGATTTAGAATTAGTGCTAACTCTTATAACAAGGATGTTTTTAATAAACATCGTGATTTTTACAATTCTAAAAAAAAAAGAAAAAAAAAGATAATTATATCTGCTCTACTTTGTATTGAGCACTCTTTTAAGAATAGTAATTGTTGGTTATTGGAATTCATTCCGTATATACCAATTATATACTTCTATATATATATATAGATATATATTTAAGCAATTCACCCCAAGCAAGGTGGGAGTGCTACTAACACTCAAGGCGTTACAGAGGATTGAGAACAAGAGCAATGAGCAAAGAGGCCAACGCAGTAGCACGTTTAACTTCATGAATCCCGGGAACCAGCGACATTAATTTGTCGGAACAGTTGCCGCGAAAATATTTGTAGAAGAGTCAGACAGAGGCTATACCACGACTGTGGGATAGCGATTGTAGAGTAGATGCCAGATCAGGACCTATCATCTTGCATATTCGTCTCTAGATATTGTCGAGGACCTCGACACGTGGAGCAGGGGCATCAGACCATATATAACAGCAATATTCAATGCAAGGACATCATTGATTTAAGGATTTTATAAGTCTAACTTCCGTCATCCTTTTCTAGAAAATATCAGTAATATCAGACAATTATGCTCTGTAAAGGGAATACATCGTTCAAACATTGTTCAGAGTAAGGGTCTGCCAACCACGACCATAGGATCCAGACCGCCCTGCGATTTAACCAATAGCTGGAGACAGGAACGAAGAATTAATAACTTTCCCAAAGATAGTTCAGCTTATTGAATGTATCAAACTCATCTGGATTTCTCATTCTGAGCCGTTATCCGTCACACAACTCAGACGCTTACAACAATTGGTAATCGTAGACAAACGCACATGTTAGTCCCAACCAAACAGAACGTTGCTTAACTTTTGTGATTCGATGGTAACCAGTGTTTCAACGTGATGTGGCTGTAAGCGCGATCATGTTCTTTTCTTTCCGACTATAGTAAACAGATTATTGAATCAGTGAATTTATTTTAAGCAGAAGTGACTTTCAAAATCTTCACTTTTCAGTCGGTACATAATGAAATAAAATTAGGAAAGAAACAAGAAAAGAATTGCTATTGGTAAAGTATTAAGACAGGGATGATTGTCAGAATAGGGATATAACATCGATAAAACGTATATTTTGAAATTGGATATTTTGAGATACATTCCTATGCAAACACACGTTTTTCTGCCTCACCAAGTCTAGGCTGAGTCTTAAAGCAAAATAAGAAACAGCTTGGTGGCACGAATCAGATTAAAGACGAATGCAACTAAAATATAAGCCAAGTGATCTCTCTCTCTCTCTCTCTCTTTATCTATCTATCTATCTATCTATCTATCTCTATTTATCTATGTACTTATATGGTTGTGTGTGTGTATCTGTGTGTGCGTATTCCGATACATTTTTTTTTATTTTTTTTTTATCATTTATGCCGCTTTAATTAAAAACAGACGGAAGTTAATTGCTGATAATTATTTATTTAATTCAAAATAATTTTAATATTTTCTTCGGCCGGTAATCATGAAATTATTACAAATTTTGAAAAAGTAATAAAAAATTAATTAACAAGGAATTTTAATTAGGTGTACACACACACACACACACACACAAACCTATCTATCTATAGCCACTTTCTCTCTTTTCTTTCTATTAGGTTGGTGCAAAAATAATGACGTAATGATGTCGTTTTTTGACGTGAAAAATACGTCAAAAAACGACATTATTACGTCATTATTTTTGCACCAACCTAATAAAAATTTCAAACATTTTGAAACCGTTAGTGTTCTTTTGTTTCTTGCGCATGTGTAGATGTGTCAACTTCAACAAAACCCGATGTGATGAAAATTACGTGCGTCACAAAGCCTTTCTTCCAATTTGCCATACTATTTTTATAAATACTGTTTTAGATATGTAGAATTATACAAAATTATGTATCGTTATAACATATATATATATATATATATATATATATATATATATATATATATATATATATATATATATATAGGTGTGTGTGTGTGTGTGTGTGTGTTCAAACAGGTTGGGTAAAATAATTTATATCATGTCGATTAGTTTTCGTTGTAATCCTTTCAAGTTCACGGATTAATTTCTTGGTAGCCTTAGAAAATTGATTAAGAAAAATACCAAAATTTTCTTTCAAATAGTTTTTATTGTTCCAAGTACTTTAAATCACACCTGAGAATATCTTCAGGGGTTTTAAATGTTTGTGATTATGTATATATTTGTTTTTGTAAACTCAAAACATATCAACTGTTCGGCTTATGCAGTGTTCTAGATTTCAAAGTTCAAAGTTCACGTGTTTTTTTTCCAGTATAAGGGAAGTAACTTTTCGATTTTTGCTCATACATATATAATTTATTCTTATAAGCAATTAAGGACTTCTTTGCTATATTCATAGATGACTTTATTTATTTCAGGCTTTAATTCTCTCATATAATGTTCTTCAAGAACTTTTCAGCTTTTGCTTATTATTGTTTTTATATAATATAGATGTATCTTCAACAAATATCAGTCTAATCTGTGCGTGTGGCCATATGTGTTCCTTTAAATGCTGAGTTATTGACCTATGCTCAGCCAAATGAAATGTAAACCTTTTTGTTAGCATCGTCGTAGTTAAGCCGACGCATGTATTGACATATTTATAAGAGATACAATCTTCTCAAGCAGATTTAAATTGATGTACAATGTTGTCCTTTTGGCGGAGAAGAATTGTTTTGACCAAGTAGGCTCGTGGTATAAAACTTATAATATAAGCCCCTATAGGAGAATTGCCATTTAATTGATAGTAATTTTCTTACTATATCGGATGTTCCTATTAGGGAGATCTTCTGAGCAACTTCTATGTTGATATTACATGGGACACTTTCCGTTTTCATTGTCTAACGTTTATATGTTATTGTTTATTTTCTTTATCGTGTTTTCCTTTATTGTTTCGCCTTTAGGCGATATTTATCCTCTATTGTTTTTTCTAACTTTTATTGTATTTTAAATTTGTTTTACGTATAAGTGAACCGCGTTTTATTTTTTTTTCTCGTCATGTAATTATTTTTGTGTGTGCATATTTATTTTATTTTGTTCATTGTTGCCTCGCTTTAGGGTGAGCTTGTTTATTTTCTTACTTAATTTATTTATTTAATATATTTTTTTTACTTTCGCATATTTGTTTAACTATTTGCCACTCCCCCTTTTCACCCCTCCCCTTCTCTTTGAAAAAATGGAAAAAAGTACCTTCTTTTTTAATATTAAAAAAAAAATTATCGATATTGCGGAGTTCTTGGAGCGTACAAAGGGTAAACGCACACCTTGTGGTGAAAGGTGGGCTCTTGCAGGATCCAATAGAACTGAAGAAAATAAAAAAAAAGAATAGTGTCAGTTTTTGTCGTCGACAAGTGATCTCGCAAAATTTGTCGTTCGACTAAAGACACAGGGTTCAAATCACTGGAGTCCCTGGGGTTTAAGCCCCTCAGAATTGTTAAGAGCAAGGGATTTTTCATGTGGGACGTGCTGTTACCCACCACCGAAGACTGCGTAAGAGCCACAACTAGGGATCTTATTACGAAAGATCTAATCCTTCGTACAAGCTACGAGGGCCGGCGAAGGACCTGTGTAGCGGTATACGAGGTCCCTCCTCATGTTATCGGAGAGCATCTGGCGGCATTCTTGTCCCAATACGGGAAGATTCTGGGTGTTTCTTGTGATAGCCTGACCGGAGGATGAAGCTTTGAGATGATGCTCGATCAAAAAGCCTTCGGCTCTATCCCCAACTGTCTTGACGTCGGTGACCTGAAGCTGCCGGTCATCGTGACCGGCCGTAAATCAGTTTGCTGGAAGTGTGGAGTGACTGCTCACCTCTCCTCTCCCTGCCCAGAGAAGGCCTCTGGATCTCAGGTCCCAATCGACCAAACTCCCCCTCTGACCGAGTCTTCAAAAACCGCCAAGCCTGTAATTGGCACGCCGGCTACCAGGACCGGAGCGGTTGTACCCCCAGTTGGGTCTTCATCAAAGCCCCCATTCCCCCGAAGAGCCTTCCTCCACTGCAAGTGTGATTGAGGAGAGGGAAAAGGGGAATGGCAGGTAGTTGGCAGGGCCAGAGAGAAGCGTCAGACAGCGGGGCCTCAGTCCCCTGAAGCTCCGGGTACTAAAGACACATACAGCCCCACTCCCTCTGACAACAGTAAGGGCGATGCCCAGGCCTCTATGCAGACCATCGAAGAATTACAAAAAAAGTACGATCCTGGATATAGTAAAACGGAAAAAATTAAGGAGCTGAAAATTAAATTGGATGAACAAAAGAAAAAAATCGTCTCCATCCAAGATCTCTCCCACCTTGCAGTCTTCACAACCCTCTACATCCCGTCTTCCAAAGTCTCCCTCTACAAATCCACTCCCTCCACATCTTCCGACCCACCAGCTACTTCCCGTCCCTCAACCTCTCTTTGTAGAGGGAAACCTCTACTTGCTTCTCCCCAGTCTCAAATTCCTCTCAGTAGAGACCCCAGCCCATCTAGACAACCTTTTACGCCCCGCGATACCCCCAGTCCTTCCCCTACTAAATCTCCTGTAATGCCTCCTCCAGTTAAAAGACACAGAAGCCCTACCCAAGATTCTACCGAAAAAAAGAAAAAAAAACCTAAACGCATTTTTAACCCAGGTACTGAGGTATGCAAAATTTCTCCATTACAAGCGGAGAAGGCAAAAGGCTATGGCAATAGAATTACAAACTTAAAATATCTGCTATCGATAAAGCAATTTGCTGATAAGGATACCGATGACCCAAACAAATTCCCAAACGCCCAAAGGGTTTTAACTGTAATAAGATCCGAGACTGGGGCGAGACTGATTTGGGCCATGTTGGACGAGGCAATATCTTCGTTCAGCATGACCCCGCCCATTGCCATTACTGAAAATGAGAAGTTAAGAAAAATGTGCAGGGTGGGTCCCGGTTTTCGTTCACCCCTCCCTTTAAAGAGCACTAAAATTGACTTTCCCCTGGGATATCGGCGGAATCTCCCAAGACGGTACCATCAAAACTGAAATGGGCCATGGGTCTATGGGAGAGGCTGTCGGTATCCTTACCCCGGCCACGTTCAATTCAGGTAAACAAACCTAATCGGACTTCTCGATGGCGCTCTGGTTAGCTACTTTAAATGTACGGGGCCTGTGGTCCGAGTCTTGCAGGGCGAGGCTCTCTCGTGAACTTCAGCGCCTCGGGGTGAATGTTTGTTGTGTGCAAGAGACCCAGTTTTCTTCTCATGACTGTGAGGATATACTGTCTAGGCGGTTCGCCCTTTATTCAGCATGTTTTGATGGTCGTTCGAGGTGTGTCTCTTGGCTATTGAGCAGGTCTTTGAAGGCTGCATGTATCCTTGTCTTCACAGATCCGGCGGGCAGTCTTTGTGTGCTGGATGTTACCATAAAGGATAAGGCTTTGCGTCTCATTGGGGTTTATGCGCCCAATAACCATGCTGAGCGGCCTGCTTTGTTTCGGCAGATCGAGCCGTTTTTGATGACTTCTCGTCGGGTAGTTTTAGTGGGGGATTGGAATGTCTCCTTGACCCCAATATAGATCGTATAGGACATAATCCGGTTACTAACAATCCTGATGTGAAAGCATTTCGGGAATTTATCGGCGGGTTTGATATTGTCGATAAGTTCCGGAATGAGCACCCTCAGGAGGTAGCATGGTCTTGGACAAATAGTGGCAACTCGGCTCTGAGACGCTTGCTAGCTACCTGGACCCAGTCCTAGTTAAAAGAGAGTCGATGTAGGGCACTTAGGGTGTCCAAGTTTCCACTATATAGTTTATACGGATCATAGGCTTGCACGGGTCCGTGTAAACTTAGATAAGCCTAAGGTTAGAATGGCTGGTTACTGGAAATTTAACTGTTCATTATTTGGTGAGCAGGGTTTCCGGGACCAGCTGTTACTAATGATTCAGAGGGAATTGACGGCGGCAGTTGTGGGGAACGCCTGGTGGGATAAATTAAAATACAAAATTAGAACGTTTGCTGCCGATTTTAGTCGTCGACTCAATCTAGATAGTTTAGCGGTGCAAACGGCTTTAGAAGAAAAAATTGATCGGGCCGTGAAATCCCGTGATTGTGGGGAAATAGCCGTAGCTAAGGCAGACTTGTCCTCCTTGCATATCAAGAAGGATCAAGCTCTGGTAGTTAGGGCTAGGCTAAAAAGAATGTCTTCTGAGGCGACGAACATGGCCTCTGAACGAGTCTAGGCGACATATAGCTTGCGTCACATTGCCGGATAAGCGGACCGTGACTACAAACGCGGGTATATGCGAGGCCTTTTGAGATTACTTTCAGGATCTTTTCACCAGGGAGCCCGGTCTGAGCTCTGCTCAGTTCGACGCCTATTTAGCTGACTTTCCCTGCCTTGAGGCAGCTGAAGCGGCTAGGTGCGAGGGTCCCATTACAGAGTCGGAAATCTGGGAAGCGCTGAAGCATGTTGGCCTGGATAAATCTCCGGGACTAGATGGTCTTCCCTACGAAGTTTACTTGAGGTAGTCGCCCGTTTTTGTTCCTTTGCTTGAACTGATTTTCAACCACTGGATGAAGCAGGGTCTATACCTCAACGCTTCACCAGGGGTGTGATAAAGTTGCTGCGTAAGGACAAGAACGGTGGGGATGTGTTAGGGAATTTTCGCCCTTTAACCATGTTAAACACTGAGTTAAAGATTTTGGCGAACCGTTTGCAGCTTGTCCTGCCTCGTCTGATTGGCCCCGAACAGACTTGTGCTGTGATGGGCAAGACGATTCAGGATAACCTTCATATGGTACGCTTGATCTTAGAACAACTCGACAGTGAAACCGCGCTGATCAATTTAGATCAGTCCAAGGCCTTCGATAGGGTTGACCATCGGTTTCTGGAGGCTGTCTTTTCGGCGGCCGTTTTCGGAGCCGACTTTCACTCCTGGATCCGACTTTTGTATGCGACCCCCGGTGCGCTGGTGGAGGTGAATGGGGTAAGATCGAAACCTTTCGTATTGTCTCGCTCCATTCGTCAAGGTTGTCCGCTTTCGCCTTTGCTTTACGTTCTTGCGTTGGAATCATTCCTTCGCAAGTTAAAGGTGAATCCGGTCCTGCGCGGAATTTCCCTGCCTGGGGCTACCGCCTCAGCCAGGTATTCTGCCTATGCTGACATTTCGGTTCTTGTGTCGAGCATAGCCGAGATTGACGAAGTCAGCAAAGAGATCAGTGGCTATGAGACAGGGGCCAAGATCAACCGCGATACGTCTGTTGGCTTGCGGTTGGGTGCGTGGAAGGGAGTTTCTCTTCCCGGACCTTTTCTCTGGACGGATGGGCCGATCAAGATTCTCGGCGTCTGGTTCGGTCCTTCCAGTTGGAAATGAATTGGTCGGAGGTACAAGGGAAGACCGAGATCGGGTTAATCTGTGGTCTCGAGGAGAATTTCCCTAAAGGGAAGGGCGGAAGTATGTGTTTCACACACCTATCCGATTCTCCTGTACCGACTCTCTGTACTTCCACTCCGGTATGCCAGACTAATTTTATTAGTACGGACCTTGTTTTCTTTCTTGTGGAGAGACAAGGCCCCTATGCTATCTCGCGAGATCTGTTGCCTTTATCCCTCTGAGGGCGGCCTGGGTATGCCTAGCATTGAGATTCGTCAACATATGCTTCGCATCACCTTTCCAGACCGAATGTGTCGCGGATCGGATGAGGAGGGTGCCTTCTGGAAAGAAGACGCCCGTAAACATTTCCCGTCACTGAGAAGTGTGTGCACTCGTGCGAGGGAGAGGCCGGCCGTACGCCCCGAGCCGAGTGCTCCCTTCTACCGCGAATGTCGTCGTGCTCTGAAGCTCCTCTTACGGGCTTCGGGTGGTCTCTCCAACGCCCAGGCGTTGTCTCATAAGGCATTATATCAACTGTTAGTTAGTGGTGCCGTTCAAGATGATCCGATTGGCGAGCTCGGTCTTACGAAGCAGGAGGCTCGCTCGATATGGCCTTGGGCGCCTGGGTTGAAATGCCTCAATAATGATGAGGCATCACTCACCTGGCTGATGATTCGTGGGGCCCTCTGTGTCGGCAAGAGACTTTGTTCAGCAGGCATGGAGAAATATCCAAACTGTCGTCGCTGTACGGGGAAGTCGAGACGAACGCCTTTTTTTCACTGCGGGGCGGTAGTGCCGTTGTGCAGGTTTGTTGAAGGCCTCATGGTTCGCATGTTGCGGGGAAAGTTTTTGGAAGCCAGCTCTGTTTGTAGCAATGTGGTGCCGCAGATGACGAAGGTGGAACACTATGTGTTCTGTTGCTTTTGGGGGTTATGAGATGAAGGACGACGCGTCAGAAGGAATTTATGAGGGCGAGAAGTTCACTTCTTCCCAACTGATCTTGTTCTTTAAGCATCAGCTTAAAGTATAGATTAGGACGGAAAGGCGGCGGCTCACCTCATCAGAATTTGGCAAAAGGTAGGGGAATCTTGCGCGTATGTGCCGAGTAAATGGGGCTGACCTTGAGTGGCATTTTGATGCCGGTTAGGCATCAGGATATTGTTTTCGTGGGTTGAACTTGGGCAACCCATCCCTGGTTTTAGGTTAGAGTCGGTTTTTGGTTTAGATTTTTTAGTTTCTCTTCTTTTTCTGTAAACTTAGCTACGGTGTGTTTGCTCACTGGCCCCTTTTTTCTGTCCCCTTTTCTTTTTTGTTTACTTTAACTCCCCATCCCATCCTCGTTAGGTGGTCAGTATTTTCAGTTCTCTGGTGGATGCGGGAAATTGTGTCTGAATCAGTGCGTGCCTCTGTGTGTGGTTGGGAGGGATGATTGTTTTTTCTATATTTCTAAAGTCCCGTGTCGATTTCGTCCAGTTAATTGATTTTACTGTCACATTTATGGTTTGTGTTTTTTTTTTTATGACTAACATGATTTTGTTTAGTTTCATGTAAATAATTTTATGTCATATTGTATATATTCATTGGGGTCGTTTTTTACTTGTTATATTTTATCCCCACCACAGTCATTATTTGTACATATGGGGTTAATTAGGATTCTCATTGAGACAATGAGGTATTTTGGTGGTTGTAGTAAGAAAGGTAATTATGTATGTGGTGTTTTCGTGGTAGGATTATTGTTTTGTATGTGTGGGTCAGTGGTTGTGGCTAGCTAAGTTTAAATTAAGACAAATGATGACCGTACTTTTTCCCCAACCCCTCCTTTGGCCTTGTGCCACATTTACTGTAAATACGGTAATAAATATCGTCGGTCAGTCAGTCGACCGGCTGATCGGTTGAACTCTCTGCTTTCGGGCGGGGAGGAACCCGAGGGAGGCTACGCCGAAGGGCGGATTCTCTTTCGGGGAGGTAAACCGACCCTGAACTCGTTTATACGGGTTCAATGGGCATATTTTGGCTGAACGGGCTCGGATATCCAACGTTTGAAAGGCCTTGTGCCACATGACGCCCTCGTGGTGGGGGGAGACTGAATATCGTCGGTCAGTCAGTCGGTTGATGTCGGTTGACAGTTAGTCAAATACTAAAGTATCAGCGACCGCAACTAGATTACTCTGCGTAATACCTATTATATCAAGTTCTAACGTTTTGTTCGTCGAACCTATTTTAGAACCGTCTTAATACAAATACAAGCCTCCACAGTGAAATCACTCCACAACATTTAGTTAATCCCAAATCATATTCTATCGCTATTAATATAATTTATCAATTTTTGGCACCATGCATACCTGACGAGCTGAGAGAAATATTCATAGATATATGATTTGTTTTTTACGGTTTATCAACCATTTAATAATTATTTAAGGCCGAAAAACATTTTGGGTTTTAAGAATAATTCTTTCTTTACATTCAAGCGATCTGGAAGAAAGAAAGAGAAAACGAAGAAGAAAGAAAGAACAAATAATACGAAAACAGGTCATAGGCGAGCACACACACGCACGGCTGACAGATAACAGGTGTGGAAAATATTCAGGTCAAGCATCTGACCGATTTCCGCGGATCCGCGAAAAATGGAAGTTTGTTATCAATTGGTTGTCACCCAAGGAAAAAGAAAGAAAGGAGGAAAAGGAGAAACGAAGTTCAGGGACAATGAAAAATTGATAAGTAACAAGAGGGAAGTGTGTCGTTGGAATGATAGTAAAGGTCTAAGTGGGTGGCGAAGTGTATCTAAGGATATAAAGACAAACCATTAATACGAAAAACACAGTCTCCAGAATTGGAAAAGCCCACACAAGAAAATTTGTCGTAGCAAATTTTTTTTTGAGATAATAAAATTTTTATTATCAGACCTTCGAGCGGAGGGAAAATTGAAATATTTTTATTCCGTTCAGAAACGCCAACGAGTCTGAGAAATTCCTTTCTTAGATCATATCCAATTAGGATAAACTGCTTGACAAATGCCACGTGTTAAAAAAAGCCGAAAGTGTCATCTCAGTCGCTCATGATAAGGGCGATTTAAATTAATATTTTGTTTTTCAAGCAAGTGTGTTTCTCTACCAAAACAAAGCCACGGACTGTCCACGCCCGACTAAAGACGTCATTGTATAAATAAGATCACATGACACACGAAGGAGGAGAAAAGATACCCGACCAGGACCTCATTGGCCGAGAGCGGTCACGTGACGCACGAGGAGAATCGGTCGGCGCCTTGTCAGAAGTGTAAGTGTGAGAAGCCGATACAAAGAAGCGGGGAAGCAGGCAAACGCCCCTCAGAGGCACAGTAAGGGAGTGGGAGTGAGAGTGAGTTACCGAAAATGGAAAGGAAGGAAAAATCCCTAACCAGAAATAAGAAGGGTGGAAACGTATTTAGAATTATCGAAGAAACCCCTGGCGCCGACAGACCCACCCCAGTTTTGACTGCGTCAATAAAAACGAGACCCCAACCGCGGACGGCAAGCGGAGTGGAACCGCGGACGGCGGCCCGAGTTCGGTCGCCCACTTTGCGGGCAGGAGAGGCCAGTTCGTTTGGCCTAAGTGAAGAAGTTCGTCCGACCCAAGCCGAAGAGAAGAAGTTAGTTCGCGTACCGACGGCGGAGATGAGTGACCTGTAATTCAGACTCTGGCGAGAAGAGTTCAGCCGCGGACGGCGAAAAAGTTCAGCCGTGGACGACAAGCAGAGATGAGCGCCCAGTGTTGAGACCGCGTCAAGATAGCTGACCAAGACTCACGCACACTTCTGGACTCTTCTTCAACCAAGAACAAGTAGTTTGAAGAGCGACTTAGAATCAGACCACAGAAATAAGTTTTTTTCGACTTTCGTCCAAAGACACACCGAAACACAAATTTCTTAGAGAGCAGACAACATGAAGCCTTAAAGTTGCTTAGTAAAATCGTCGTGCTACAATCCACAGAACGGGTCGGGAAGTAGACATAGTCCTATGTACCGAGCAAATAGACATAAAAAGTTTGTTACCTTTTTCTTTGATACGTTGGACCTTGTGAGTTTTTCTTTTCTTTTCTTTTATACATAATTGTGTGTTATCACCCCCGTTGGACTCAGCTTGCATTACGGCCCCAACCCCTGTTTGATCTTGTCTGTCTAAGATCAATTCACAACGTGGGTAGGCAGACTGGAGATCAGTGCAGTTACCCTGGTAACCAGGCGTTGGAAGCGGGTTGGGAACGGCGAGGCTGGTATCAATCTAACCAAAGGGTTAGAACGTCACGTTTGGAGCAACGAGGAGCGAACAGCTGACGCAGCGGCGAAGACGTCACAGTTGGTGTGTCCGTGACCAGGATATCAGAGCCTGGGGAGCACGTGACGTCACAATTGGCGCCGCGACCGGGATCGAACGACACAGTCGACCCTGCGACCGGGGGACGACGTCACAAATTAGTTAAAATAATAAAAAATGTTGATGTATACTCAAACAGGCTTTAAGTAGTGTTTATAGTAATAGGTAGTAAGCAATTTTTATATTAATACGAAATATATACCAAATTGAACTAAATAGGCGTAGGACAGTACAACTTATAAGTAATAATATGTAGAAACATTTAGTTTAGAGTACACTTCTATATTGTCCGAAATGTTGTTTCTTAATATATTCAGTGGCGAATATTAATCGACTAGACAGAAAATTTGGTGATATTAAATGTCATGTTTCAAACAATTATTGCATTATTTTAGTGCATATTGATTCAGGATGAAATCATTTCGGTTGCCTATGATGTCGTTTTTAACCTCAAAGAACGTCTCCATCCATCTTTGAATCAAATAATCTCACCATCATATCGTGTGATATTCCAGCTTTAACATATTTAACGCGATATTAATTCTTACATTTCACTCAGCCACTCTCTCTTTATCTTTATCTTTCTATCTCTCCTCCTGTATCCGCTCTTAAATATTTGTATTAAACAATCTTTTCACCTAATATCTTTAGATTAGAACAGCATTTCCTAATGTAATGGCTGAAAGAGAATGAAGAAAAATGATATGACAAATGAATCCACAAGGACACTTAAATTTATTTGATTAGGGCGTAATATTAATGCTTCAAAGGTTGGAAATCAATTAACAATTTCAAAGATCAAATGTTATTTGTTAATTATCATGAAACAAATTTAAAAAAATAATAACAAAACAAATATTCATTCTGATACTGCTTAAAAGACGCGCAGGCAAAATATAGCGTTTTACTCGTCAGGCAATCTAATATCTGTGATGAACAGATTTCCTTAAGTAGAAGAATACAACACATCTGTGAATATCAGAGATGCTTTTTCATTCATCGTAGTACTTATTTTAACCTGCGCTAAATGAGAGACTTTAATATAGCGCCTCAAGTGGGTGTTTAAACTGACCTAATCCCATTAAGTTTTAGTTCATTTTCAAAACTTGCTCGTTGTCTAGACATTTGAATTTGTCTTCCAACATCGTTTCTGTCAATATAAAAATTAAATCCAGAATAGTATTAAATTTTTATATTTTAATTGTATGATTTTGAAAATTCATGTACAGACCAATATAAATATTAAATAAATAAATATATATTTTTAATAATTGATCTGGGAAAGCGGTTGTATATGTTTGACAGTTTCGATACTTCTAAAAGACTTAGACATCAGTTATGACATCCCTGAAGAAGTCCTTAGCTGGCGAGGCTATTTAAGAACATGACTCTAGTTGTTCCATGTTCGCCGTTTGAAATAATATTAGAAAAAAAAAAAAACGCCTGAATGTTTGGCACAAACCGAGGAACCTGCTCATTTGTATTTACCTCGGAGATTAATCTGGTAAGCGAGCCGCTATAATACGCTTTTTATGGCAAAGGGCTTTATATTCATGCCTTTTTTGCGGTTCAGATCAACCATACGAGGAAGGATCTGCCGATCTATCGTGTACACATTCTAATGTAATGTTTTATTGCATTTAAAGAAAGAGTAATCACGTCAGTTTCACGAAGGAAAAAATCCAATAGACAAGATTCAAGATAGAAAAAGCTTTTTTACTATGTAATATTTAACTTTGTTTAAGAGTCAATTTACAAAGACATCTCAGGTATGGCGTATCTATTCAAGGACTTGGCAATGGTGTGTATTAGCTTATATATGTAATATTATCAAATCGACAGAGGCAAAGGATGACTTTCTCCAAACTTAAATCTCTTTCCACGTTTTCTAATTTAACTAAATGAAACATATATTTGATAAGGAAGAATGTTTAAAGTGGAATTCAGTCATTTCAAAATTGTGCTCCTCCCAACAGACCAGGTTTGGCTGGCTCTCGAAAATTCACGCTAGGAAATCGATTTTTCGGCGTCATTATTCGCTATTATTAGTGTTTATACGATAGTCGAAACGGTCAAAATTGTCTTTACAATTCCGTTGTGTGCTTACATTTATTTTTCGGTTTCGGAAGGAAGAAGAAAAGAGTACACTGCTAGGCGAAATGATCAAATTGCCTTGCAGTCGAAAAAAAAACTTTCGATACTTTTTGATACAATGACGATTTTATTTCTGTCCGAGAACTCTAAGAAAGCAAGACAGAAATAAGAACATGGGAAATTTGTACTTAGCCTGCAACAGAAAGTTTAAATTAGAAAGGAATGTTTTCCCGAACACTTTGTGAGGCTCTATAAAATCTAAGTCACTAACTAAAATACATACATGTAACGTGATGCTTATTGATATTGGGTGTCGTTCGTTTCTGGGACATTCGGTCATTTCCTTCCTTTCAAAAATATGCCTCACTGGCCGTTGGTTGAAAAGCGTTTCGCATCGCATTCAAAAAACTGTTCAACACGCATCAACTTAGATTTGGTCGAGGTCGAAACAAGCAAATAAAATGCGCGCAACATCACGACCTAACATGCGCAAGTGAGATATTTGCGTGGTCGTCTATAACGATTTTTACGAGCGTGTCAATAACGGCAAACGGGTTCAGGAAACTTTAATTATGGATAGAATTTACTTAAAGTAACGATCAATTAGCTTATCTTCATACCCTGCCTGGTGGCAAACGCTGCTGGTGGCGCCAGGGGTGGCGGTCCCGCTATAGCCACCGAAACCGTGATATCATCCCTGGTCGGCGGCTGATGAAGACTGGGTATCGCACGTGCTAACACACGTTGTATGTTAAAAAAAAAATGCCTGTAATTTCTAAACGTATTCTTTGAGAAATGTTATTGAAGAATAGACGTTGCGATATACAACTACCTTAAGTTGTCAGTCACGCGGGACTCACGGGCACGTCACGTTGAATCACTGATTCCTCTATTATCACGGAAGTTAAGAAAAGTCGCGCCAGGGCAGTAACTAGATGGGTGACCTCTTGAGAATACCAGTTGCTGTAAACTTGTATGTGCAGGTGGTGTAATAGATAATGGCTTAGAATTGTTAACCGTAGATCTGAGTTCAAATTTCACTTTGTTTCGTTGTATTCACTTGGGCGAAAAAAAAAAACATTGGGAAAGGTATGAATGCACCTTATCTATCCCCTATCTATGGGTTAATTAGTAAGACATGTATCGCTAAATCATTGTTGTCTAAAAATTACAATATAAAAATATTTTATTGCTTTAAATAATCTTCATAGGCTTGATAAGCCGTAAAATCAAATCAATCAATAAATTTTTCAAGCAAAACATAACTCAGGACTTATTCGAAATATAGTGTTACTTAATAAGCTCGTTTTTTGATTGTAACAACTGTAGATTATGAAGATCTATAGGAAAGATAACGGTTAATCCTAGACTTGAAAATTATACGTATGTGATCAGGAAGCATCCTCTCGGGAGCATTTCTCACCAATAAGCGGCCCTTTGGAAGACGTTGACGAAATGGGGCTTTTTTTGCCTAAATGAATACGAGGGGAATGCGGGTGGCTTATCCCGCTGGTGCGCCATGGGGGGGTCTTAATTGTTAAGGAATGTACGTTGCCAAAATACTATCTATGAAAATAGCAACAGAGCAGAAAGAGAACTGCAACGTGAGGTCTGTTGTAAACAGGTTGTAGGTTGGAAAAAGGAATCGCCTACAATGCAGGGTAATTCTTTTTATTATTTATTTAGTGAAGGCTTGGACGCTCTACTCTATACCTTGATTAGAAAGTAACTTCAGTATCTGTCTAGATTTCTGAGATGAGGTAATATGTACACTATTTATTGTTCTCATCTTAGTCACCACATTTATTACAACGTTTTGGCCGTTGTCCGCCCCGGATTTCTTCAGGTGGTTGAATCCTTTATTTCGCTCACTGGGGTAGACTGTTCTAGTTCCACGTGGCATGTTTAATGGATGTCAGTTATCAGATATCCCTGGTAATTCCCCTCTCCAAGTTCTCCACTACCTTAAGCGGGTATTGTACTCACACTCTTTGGGTCTTGTCACTGGATCTAACCAAAGCCTTTATCCACTGTGCCGTGTGTCCTTGAGGACATCTGTGTATGAATTTCTGGGTATTATAAACCTAATGTCTTCATCCTCCATTTTTACCAGTGCTCATATTGCAATTTTTTCTGTTATATATATATATATATATATATATATATATATATATATATATATATATATATATATATGCGTTAAGTATAAGGTAATAGATTGAAACGTTTTCTTTGATTTTTCAACGCATTTTCGGTTGTGCATGTCGTGCTGGGAAACTAGAAATTCTTTCAAGAGATGTGAGATTGGAAAAAAAAAACATGCGTATATATATATATATATATATATATATATATATATATATATATATATATAGGCGATAAGAAATGTCTGCTGTAGATTTCACAGATCAGTGATTACAGATATCTTTCATCTAATGAGAGCTTGAAGGCCAAATACAATTAGTTATATCTTTCATACCACAATGGTTCCTTGTGAATTTAGTTGACGCGATTCCTAGGCGGCTTGCGAAGTTGGTAAGGAAATATTGTGTCAATGTCGAATTTTAAATAAAACCTCATGTTAAACGCTTTCCTCTCATACCCTATTTCTTTTAAAAATTATAGTTAACAAATCTATTATCTATATTTCTCATGTTGTCTGTCTGTGTGTCTGTCGTGGGCATTGTTACCTTGCCCAGGCCGCATTTCTCACCCGATTTCGATGCGGTTTTCAACACAAGTTTGAAAATGGCTGCCGTAAGGACATGACGGAGCCCGATTTTTGAGTTCGGAATCAGGTTCCGAAAAAATCGATAATCGAAAAAATCGATAATCAAAAAAATTCTGCTTACAGAAGGAATGATCGCATTTCAACCAAATTTGACACCCTCTTAGAGTCTACCATTAAAAGTGTTGTCCATAAGTTTCATGACCACGGACCCCTAAACAGCGCGGAAAATCGATAAAACCCAAAAACCGATACGCCCAGATGGCGTCTGAACCGCATGTCGGTTTTTAGCGAAAACCGAGCGGATTTATGAAGAGGCCATTGGGAGTCATCATGTGAAGTTTCAACTCTGAGCACCCCACCCCCAAACAGAGTGCAAATCGACAATAAAAATGTTTTTTTCCGGTTTTTTAAAGCTGATCGTATTATGTTTATTTTGTTTAGTTCTTTTTTCGTAACAGATTTAATGTTTACTATAGAGCTTAGAAAAAGTTGGCAGTGTGAGATAGGCAAGAAGTAAGGCATGTAACAACATCAGCACGGTAAAGGGCACTCCTCTAAAGGCAAGGAAGGGCAGAAATATTTTAAGTCAAGTGATAGCGATTGCTGTATTAGTCGTACGATTTTTCAATCAAGCACAGGCAACGCCGGGCCATGCTGCTAGTAAATTATAAGTATCTTAAGATGGCGAATTATTTTTCAATCACTCTGACAGCTGTACTTCATTTCCGATCTGGTTTGGTTCGATTGGTTGATTGATTTGTGTTTTACGGTTTATCAACCTATTGTAGGTTATATAAAGCCAAAAAATATTTTTCCAGATTCTAAGAATTTCTTTTTGATAATAATAATTTAGTGATACCTGTCTCACTAATTAACCTATAGCGAGGGGCTACATTAGGTGAACTCATTTGCTCGTAAGTGAATATGACGAAGCCAACTGGCATTAGACGAGTTCTCCGGTTACAAATTTTGAGCCGTTATCCATTATGCCTCCAGCAAAAACAAGCTTATCACACTTGATATCCCCAAGCATTCACCACTCCATTTACTGACCTTTCTCGATGTTGCTTAACTTCGGTGATCCTACAGGAACTGGTGTTTCATCGTGAAGTGGCAATAAACCGTCTTGTCTGGCCCTTTTAAATTTTGATCATAACAGGGGAAACCTATACTAACTGGAGCGGTAGAAGTAATCGACCATTTTCCATTATCTTAAGCCATGGATCGTAAAGCATGATCCCCTTGAGCTCTCGGGTGAATATGAGTTTCAATAGACGCCCAAAGTAAGGAGACTCATCGAAAGGGCATAGGTTCATTCTGGCTGGTTAGAATTAAGGATCAGTTCGGTGATAAAACTAGAAGCTAGGTTTTTGAGGTATTGAAAGTTACAACACCCCATCTCCCCACCTCCCAACTATCTGCTGTGCTATTTTAGCTGATGACCTCCAAATGCGATTTGCCGGTCGGGAACACTAGAAACAAGCAAACTCGGAAGTTTAAATATTTGGGAAGCGTTTTGACAAAGGACTGGAAGTGCGACACGGAGATCCGTAGACGGATTGGAATGGCCAAGGACACATTCCAGAAGATGGCCAGAATATTGCGACACAGAAGGATTTCTTTGGTAACAAAGATAAGAATACTGAACTGTTACGTGACATCTGTCCTTCTTTAAGGCAGCAAATGTTGGACGATTTCCTCAAAGATGAAGAAAAGACTGGAAGCGACAGAGATGTGGTTCTACAGAAGGATGCTAAGGATATCATGGACCGAGCGTGCGAGCAACGATGAAGTCTTAGAGAGGATGCAAACAAAGAGGAGGCTTATAATCAACATCAGGTATAGGCAGCTGACATATCTAGCGGGCTTAAGCAAATGGTTGAAAGAACGCGGTCTGGGGGAAGAAGCATAGGGAAGAAACTTGTTGAGAGCTGAAAGGGATAGAGAGAGGTGGATAGCCATGATCTCCTAAGTCCTGAAAGGACATGGCATATAAAAAGAAAAGATGATCGATGTGCTGCCAATACCCAGTCATCTAGATATACATATACATAGTACTGCTCATTAAAGGAACTGGAAATTTGAAGAATGACCCTTTACTTGGGCGTGACAGTTTAGAGAATACTTGGGACTACATTCTGTCCTATATTTTATCTCTGATCTGTCTTGAACAACATAGTTTATTCAAACTCCATAAAATAGAAAATATTTCGTTTGCTGGTCAGTCCAAATGCTAAAAGAAACACAACGTTACGACGTTCGTCGCTTTCTCTATTACGAGAACGGTAGCTCACGTTGTTGAAGCGCATGAAGAATCAGGAATCCTTATTTCATCTGTTAGCATCGTCCGTTATTTTTCGTAAACGTGATTACTTTTCAATCATGCTACTTTTTTTTTATGAAGCTGTAACGATCATTCTAATGTCTTCATTTAAAATCTAACAACGTACTTATCAAAGACACGCTACTACAATATTCTACAAACTTTTTTAAATATGCGATGTTGCCCCGAACATATCAAAACTATATTAGATATTTCAAGAAATTGTTGCGCGGGCTTAATATAGCTTGACAAATAAAATGGTGCTTTACGACGTATGTATGTAAAGTCACTCGCTGGTTAGTTTAGTGTTGTGTTAGGATCCACCTAAATTGCATAGTGGAGTACCGACCATATAAATATGGTTGGTAACGGGAAGAGAGGAAGGAATGAAGAGATTCAACCAGAGACTCTGCCCGACTGCGACTCAGTCAACACATTCTCAGGAACGGTCTTACCAGGAATATACAAAAGACTATATGTAAATATTGTGTACACTTTCTTGTTTCAATACATTTTGTTCTAAGTACATTGTGTTGCATTATTATTCCATGTATTAGTCAAGTTTCAACATTTAGTAAGTTTATAGAGAAATTTTATTCCATTTTCTATAATGTGTGTCTGAAAGATTTACAGTGATAGTCCCAGTATATTTTTCATGTCTAGCATATTTAATACTAGCTTAAAAGCCGCCCTATATTAGGGTTTCATTGAGCTCAGATTCAGAGTTTCCAGATTATGCAAGCTTAGAAATATATATTAATATATTATATTCCATAATATAGGTTTTAATTAATTAGCTATCAGGTTTCTCTAACACTACAAATGTTGAATGTATAATTAATTTTATTTTCACATCTTTACACTATATTAATTTTATCTTATAAATTTCCCCTTGTTCTTCTACCTATGAAACAAAAATAATTGTTTGTACGGAAAATAAGGATCTACGTACATCAAATCCTCTTTAAATTAAGTGGCTGTAGAAGAAATATCATCAAATTTTTAAAAGGTAAGCTTTAAAATTAATACTTAAATGCAGCGATCAATTTTGAGTTCTTCTCTAGTTCATTGATACCTATCGATCTACTTCTCCCTAGCTACATAGATGATGGTCAAAGCAAGTGTCCTTCACAGGAGCCAGCTTAAATGCAGCTCGATAGGGAGGCTTTTAATCTAGTTTATAACAAAACGTGCACTTCAATGTTAGATACAAACGTAAAGTAACAGTTATTCCGCTTGAAGCATGAAAGCAACGATAATGGCTAGTATAATATATTAATATATATTTTTACCTTCGCAACCTAAATCTGGCAACCCTGAATCTTAGCTCAATGAAAATCGTTCCCTGCGTCTAACTTTTCTAAGGTTTTTGAATGAGCTATGAATCATTAAAATCGGACCGGTATGAGCAGTGATGTTGCTTGGACACACACACGCACAAACACACAGGCACGCATACACTGTACTTTATATATAAGATTTTATTTCCAAAATCTTTACTCGGGTGGTCCATCTCTCCTACAGTGATTATTTGAGTTCCAGCGATTTATGGCTTTACCGAATGTCAAAAGCGCTGCGGAACGAAATAAAAGAGATTGCTGTGATGCAGCTGATGGTGATACCGAAAAAGAAATATCAAACTGGTCCGAAAAGTAAAACGTACTCTGGAATAATTACTTAATATCCCACGGCGATGGTATGGGACTAAGGAACATAGACTAGATTTCGTTAATATTAAATGGATTGACATATTATTCATGATTTTCTTGAGCGTTCCATTTTTATATCCATCTAAAAAAAAAAAATGAATTGGAAAAGTGAGAAAATCAATTTGATAAAAAGATTGAGTACAATGTGACGCAAAGCTACCTTGTAAAATGCTGAAAGCCTGTCGTAGAAAAGACAAATTTTATTTATTATATTTACATTGACAAAAATATTTTGCTTCAGGGATAGGTAAATAGTGTCCGTTTCTGTTAGAATCTAAAGATATTGGATCGAAACAAGTGGTCGTAATGTTTAAGGTGAAATTCAAAGAAAATGTTTAGTTATTTGTATATAGACTTATTTTTTGAGTGGACGCGCCGTTTACTTATGAAATAGTAAATTTCTTTATTTTGTCTACCGCCCTGAATATTCAAGAAATCTTTTTGAAGACGAATTCTACTAAAATAAGAGTATCCATTAAAAATAATGTTTAAAGAGACTGTTGTATACTCGCCCTCTTCTGGGGCGCCTCTTTTGGATTTATGGTCTAATAAACTTCTTTTTTCCTCTCGGCCGAGTGATCGCCAGTCGGTTTGTTCGGAGGTAAAATGAGAACTTTTACAAAAGAGATTTTTAAACATATCTATTTTATGAAACACTTTGATGTGTATATTTTTAACTCCCCATGGGGTCGATCTATCACCCTCATGGAGTAGCAAGTTCCCCGGGACACGAATTTACCACGTCTGATCTCTTCGAAGTGAAAAACTTAACTCCACTGAAAGTATTTTCTATCTGTCTAACCTTTCCACGCTAGTTTTAAACAATCAAAAGGGACTTCTTTTGTTTTGTCTACCATCTGACCATAACGTCAAAATGAGGAAGTCGGAAGAAAAGACAATTCTTTAAAAATATAATAGTCTGCTGGAATATTATTTAGCAAGATATAAATCTGTCGGATTAATAAATAAATCGTCCGCATACTTATTTAACTAGATATGTGCAATATTTTACCATTAAATTTCGCTGTCTTTGAAACAGCATCATTCTTCTATGCGTCCAGGTGTTGAAATCTCACCGGCTGAGGGAATCGTCGATATACTTTTTACGCGTTTCTAGAGAACTGGGATTTTTTTTCAGTAAGAAAATATTATGGATACCGAAATTAGCGTTAATTTAAATGCTTAAGAACAGATGTTTGCGGTGGGTGTGGCAGGTGATATCTGTCATTTTTTTAAAATCATTTTAACCCAAGCAAGACAATAAAGCCACTAAAATGAAAGTGTTGAGTGAATGTTAGCGAATATAAGAAAAAAATACAATTCAGTAGAAATAACAATAAAAAAAGAATTAAGAAGAGAGAAGATAAAGATTAAAATTGCATTTACATTTTTAAGATAAAAAAAGTTGACTGTGAAAGCAAGAAAACGAACGTATGTTCCACAAGCGAGAAGTGCGAGGGAAGAAATTCTTGGCATAGAACTCATGTTCACATTTAGCCAATTCAACGGTAAAAAGATGAGACATTGCCACCAACTTAATACTGTGCTTAAATTCGTAAAATTTAGGTAGCACTGTTTCAACCTGTTTCAACAGAATGATTACTATGAAATGATTTTAGATAAGGACCAGGGAAATTACGTTACGGCGGCGGGAAACTGAAACCGAGATGCCATGTCAGGATCATTAACATTCTTTTTTTGCATTTTATCAAGAATCTTTAAATATATAGAAGCAGCACCAGACCAGATGTGGTAGCAATATTCAAAGCAAGGAAGAATGGCAGAGTTATAAATGCGGAAGTTAGATTCTGGAACGGAAAAAAATGCTTAGCACGACACAGTGAACCAAATGTCTTAGCAGCAGACAACGTTTGATTCAATATAATCTTTTGACCTTAAGTCAGCGGAAAATTGTTGTATATATATAAATATATATATATATATATATATATATATATATATATAACTACCCCGGACCAACTGGAGGAAATTACACATAGACTCACGGAAAGTACCAACAAATCAGAAGCTCAATACCGATTTAAAATTATAAAAAAACTGAATACATTATACAAAGATAATATCACTCTTCCTAACAAAACTGATAAATACTTTAACCTTTCCAACTATGAACTAACTAAGCACCAAAAAGAATTATTTAACCTTGGACCTAACTGCCATATATACCGTAAGTACAATCGACTTTTTAAAAAAATAGAAATTGAGACCCTATACCAAAACATCGTTAAACTCCAGGATGAACAACTAATAGAAACAACACCAGAATTTAATGACTTACTTAAGGCCGAGGCATTCAAAGATCGGCATGATAAAAGCAGAAACTCCTCAAAAAATAATTTCTAAACAACTGAAAATTGCGGCACAAGAACTACGCAACCACCCTGACACTACTGTAAAAAAAAGTTGATGAGACCAACATTTTTGTCATCCTAAACAAATTGGATTACAAGAAAAAACTTGACCATATACTCCATGATCACATAAAATTTTAAAAAAATAACTTACCAAGAACCCGAACAACCAACTAAAATCAAAGCTTAATAAAATTATTAATGCTAATAATGCTAAATAGAACTATTTAAAACTCCCTAAAATTGTTGGTGATTATAGACCTGGCTACATATACGGCACTATAAAAACACATAAACCTAACTATCCTCTCCGTCCTATCATATCGCAAATTCCAACTCCTGTATATCATCTAACAAAATACATTAATCAACTCATTACTCCCTACCTTCCTAGTAAATATAGTGTTAAGTCAACATTAGAAGTAATCCAAATCCTAAAAAGTGAAAAACCCGACAATGAAATCATAGTTTACTTGATGGTGAAAACTTATTTACCAATGTCCCTGTTAGTGAAACATAATTGACATAATTATATGAAATATATACAGTAACTCATCTTTACACCCACTTAAAATTAATCGTAATATATTACAGAAACTACTATTAGCTTATAATAATATATATATATATACAACGTGATGGTGTCTCCATGGGTTCAGTACTGGGTTCGACATTTAACAATTTCTAGATGTCGAACCTCCTCGAAAATAAGATATATACAGATGTAAAAAAACATCCATCTACCTAAGATACGTTGATGATATTCTTATGTTAGTTAAAAATACAGATGAAATACTTCAAATTCAACATTTCCAAAATAATTCTGTCCTTAAATTTACGTATGAATTCAATGCTAATAATAAAATCCCCTTCCTTGAGATATTGATAAACACAAATAATAATAAATTTACTATTTCACCATACAAAAAACCTACAAGCATAAATTCATGTACACTTAACTACAAGAGCGAATGCCCATATTACTACAAAATAGTAATTATAAAGAATCTAATACATCGTGCAGAAACTAATTCATCCACAAAACAGATTTTTTTATAGTGAACTAAAGAATATAAAACAAATACTTATTAATAATAGCTTTCCAAACTATATAGTTGATGAATAAATATGATGCTTTCTTAGAAATCTCAATACTAAGCAAATAGTACATAATACTGCTTCTACTAATCTCAAATATATTAATCTCCTATATCGTAATCAAATGCATACTAATTATAAAAAAGATGAAAATACACTAAACAATTTAATAAATACTAATATATCAACATCAGATCCTAGCAAAAAAATTATGTTAATCATATACTACACTGAATCTAGTATATCCAACTTAATTCTTCGCAATGATTCTTCTCACCCGGTTAGCGATTTGCAAAAAAATCAACATAAATTCAAGTGTCCTTTGGGAGATTGTATCTCCAACGAATTAAATAATATTTATGTTGGTCTCACCACAAACTCGCTTTCACGACGCTTGACACTACATTTGAACATTTTTAGGCATTTAAAACAACAGGCCTGACCTCACACACAATTACGTAAAATCCTTGTCGAAAACGCAATTATACTTCGACATGAAAACAACAGACAAAAACTAAAAATCCTAAAGCTATATACATCAAACAGTTGAAACCTAACCTAAACAAAATCAATTATGGAATCTCAACAAATATCCTTAAATGTCTATAATTGGCAACAGAAGCAAGTGGTTTATACCAACGGCTTCCCATACTTAATACTTCTCAAATTCACTCTCGCGTGGGCATGTGTGACGTCATGAGATGCGGTGAGATTTTCGCTTCTAGTGTCTTATACGCACGTGTTTATCATTGCTTGGAAATCATCCATGTAAATAATAACAGACTATCATCACTGTCTTGTCTGTATATTGCTTAATATATTGTACAGTATATCTTTTTAGTGGCTCATGTAAGCCGAAAGCTTAGATTGGATTAAAAAATATGGATCAATATTGTGATTTTCTTTCTTCGTTTAATGATAATGTTAATCAGCTTATACGTTATGAAAAGAATTTACATAAAATAAATAGACAACACTTGTCTATATTATTTAATGAAACATGGATGAATGAATATATATATACATATATATATATATATATATATATATATATATATCGATTTTGCATTTTTATATACAGTAGCGAGCATAAAGATCAGAATGATATTAAGAAAAAGTCTAAATATGAAATAACTTTTATAACTTTTTTATTTTAAAGCTTCAAATAACATTTTATCAAGGAAAAATAAGGATATAAAAGTAAATTATATAATTCTAAAATATAAAGATCAATAAACTTATTTTGGTAAAGTTATAAAAATAATTATATAACAATTGAAAAAATAGGTGAACACATGTGGAGACAACGCTGGAAAGGAAATGATGCGATAACACTAATAAAGATGTGAGATTACTGAATGTATACAATTTGTCCTTTTAGAGACTATTATTTTAGATTTCGAATTCCGTCCAGGTTAATTACATTCACTTATATGTAATATCTTTGGAAATATATATATATATATATATATATATATATACACACGCTCTCTCTCTCACACAAACATACATATGAAGAAATATACATATATATATTTATGGGATAAAGTGCTCAATATCAGAGATAGAGCGTGTGTAAATATAAAAGTGAACATTGAAGTCAACACTTAGAGGCGACAAGCTGTTTCATGCCATCGTCAGGCCACGAGTGTTGTTTTTTTCGCGGCTATAAATTTTTCAATAAATACCGGAATGCCACAGTTATTATCCGAAAGCTGCACTTCGGATCAGTTATTTTAATATCAGGGATCATGACATTCATCTACAGGTTCGGAGTTAATGTACTTTATTAAATTTGTTTGCGAAGATGTATTCTCGCCATTTAAATCATTAACTTCTATATCTGTTTTTTGTATGAATGATTCATGTAATATAAATTGAACTGCACCACATACTTGATATTAAAATAAGTGATCCGACGTGCAACTTTCGGATAATAACTGTGACTTTCCTGTATTTATTTAACAATTTAGTTCATGCCACATTAACTGAAAAACCTACCAGTACATAAAGAATTCTACTATTTCCATATTAGTACAAAAACGCACTAAAAATTTAAAAATTCATCCTCAGCGTTGCGACCGCACGCTCCCAATTTCTTACAATTAACAATAACACATTTCTAAAACATTTTCCGGATTACATCTATATTTTCGTTGTCCTGTTATTACCGAGAAGTAAAAATCAAAAACAAATCTATTTCCCTACCTGATGATGTCTGTAGGAACAGATGAAAGCATGTAAAAAAATAAAAAAGACCTTATGCAACTGGAATTTATAAACAGTGATCATAACATTCATCTACAGGTTCGGGGTTAATGTACTTTATTAAATTTGTTTGCGAGGATGTATTCTCGCCATTTAACTCATTAACTTCTATATCTGTTTTTGTATGAATGATTCATGTAATGTAAATTGAACTGCACCACATATTTTATATAAATATATATATATGTGTGTGTGTGTGTTTTGTTTCTGTGTTTGTGTCTGCATCTGTGTCTGTATGCTTGCTTGTTTGTGTACTTCCATGTATTAGTGATTGCTAATTATATAACCACATATTGATAGCGATCAGTCTTTATAATCTGTGTTACTACAACCCATTAACCGGCGTTAAAAATGCCCCCTCTCCGATATTGAACAGCTTGCCCCCCACCCCATAAATTCATGAACCTTTATACAACCTATATCAAACAAAAACAAGCTTATATATGTGAGTGTATGTGCTATATATATATATATATATATATATATATATATATATATATATATGTGTGTGTGTGTGTGTGTACGTGTGTTTGTGAAAGTGTGTGATTGTGTATGTTTTCGTATGTGTGTAAATGGTGAGATATATTTGTTATATAAGTAGACGTTTGATATCTGCATTATTTTCACCAGGAGCGATCCTGAGGAACCAATTTTAAAATATACAAGAAAGTCAAGAACCTCTGGAAAGTTCATATTTACTGTGACTCATGTGCAATATACATTTGCTAATCATGCCGGTCCGTCCGCTTCCGAAACCTTTGACCACTGACCACATTGTCTGGTCCACTCGTAGCATAAATATTCAGTAAGAATTCCTTACGCGCCTCCAGATAAAAATATCGTTTTCTTCTTCTCTCACTTATTCAATGATGATTCTTAATAACGCGTCTTCCGAAATCCCCCCCACCCCATAATCTAAACTTTGCAAATACTTATTCCCATAACTTGTGAATCCGTAGAGAAATAAGTCTGAAAATAAATATAGTTTCTAAAATGATACTTTATTGGTTTATGTTGTATAAGATTAACCACTTCACATGCATTCATATCGTCTTTCGGAAGATAGATTCCCTCTCAGAAACCTTCATTTATAAAATATATCCGATTTAGTGTCAGAAGAGGGGTAGACGATCACCTTCTCCCCCTTAAAACCTGAGACCTCACCACTTATCGATACGCTCCCCGTGGAAATGGTTCGCAATGGCTTCTATAATAACAACAATCAGAAGCGATAAGAAGCAAATAGTTACTAGAGAGTCGCTCGTATGAACAAACTTATTCTGTGTTATTCTTTTTGGAATGGCAGGTATTTTATCGTCTAACACGAGAATTACGCTCATCCAGTAAAAATTGGTCGGCATCTCGATCGATTTTTATACGGAAATATTTAAAATTACTCAAGCATATATGTATAGAAAATAAAATAAAAGGCGACCATTGTTCTCTTATATACCAAAACCAAACAAGATTTAAGCGATCATTGCTCTCACCAACCTTCTTTCCTGATTTGTTCTGTTTTTTCTTTTTTCTTTTTTTAATAAAATACTCGCGTTTTGTCGACCAGATCTACAGCTCAATCTATGTCATTGTTTGATTGTTTGTGCCTGATCTTCTTGGATCAGTATGACTATGATTCTTCACAACATCCTGATCTTTCTTACTATAAGTCATATTCGATCTTTACCTTCACTTTATCCTTATGTGTCAAACCGTATAATAGGATATTTCCTGTTTTCGCATTGTTTCCTTGTTTTCAATTCCTGTTTGTCGTGTTATTTCTCTGCGTAATTTTTTTCTTTTATAATGTGTCCCTGGAATTTAATTACCTTGTTCTGATTGTAACTACAGCTTTCCTCCTTGTCGTTCCGACATTTCATAAGTCTTGCACGTTTCTCAGTTGGTTTCTTCATGTACTCTAATCATTCAGTGATAGAAGTGAATCGTAGTTCCTTAAAGTTCTTTTTAAGCATTTATTTTCATATAGATCAGATATTATATAGAAGTTAAGCACTCTTCTCACCTTTGCTTTTAAACATCCGCGGAGTGTTTTAACAGAGGACGCAAAATGCGAGGCCGAAATTACATTGGATTGACAATGGTGTATTTCTAAATCTAAGAAAATTATAAGGAAACAGAAACATTTAATCAGAAACGAATAAAAGCGTTCTGAAATGTTATGCAATATCGATCCTCATAATATGGTAATAAATGCTAGAAAACTTCCTCAGAGATGAAGAGATGACTGGAGGCAACGGAAAGAAATGGCTGAGAATGCCATAGACTGAGAACATAACCAAATAAGAGGTTGTAAAGGAAACGGAAACAAAAGATCATTTATACTGAAGACAAAGAAAAGAGTTTGAATTTTTTTATGTATATAACTAGAAAGGAGTACTTGGCAAATTTAACACACACATGGCATCTGGAAGACAAAAGATGTTGCACGATTTAGCTGGCCATCTACCAGATGAGATTCTGTGAATGAGGACTGAAAGTGTCAGGGATGACAAAATGATAAATGAAAATAAATATAAGGGATATAAATTTGTAGAGCGCAATGAATATTCAGATACTGAAGGGACACGGTATAATAAACCTGTTCGAAAATGAATAATTCGAAAAACATTTATTCGAGTTGTATTTTTTTTTTAATGAAAACTAATCGAAGGGACACGGTATAATAAACCTGTTCGAAAATGAATTATTCTAAAAACCTTTATTCTAAAAACCTTTATTCGAAAAATCTTTATTCGAAAAACCTTTATTCGAAATGTATTTTTTTTTAATGAAAACTAATCGAAGGGACACGGTATAATAAACCTGTTCGAAAATGAATTATTCGAAAAACCTTTATTCGAAAAACCTTTATTCGAAAAATCTTTATTCGAAAAACCTTTATTCGAATTGTATGTTTGTTTAATGAAAACTAATCGAAGCGACACGGTATAATAAACCTGTTCGAAAATGAATAATTCGAAAAACCTTTATTCGAGTTGTATTTTTTTTTTTTAATGAAAACTAATCGAAGGGACACGGTATAATAAACCTGTTCGAAAATAATTATTCGAAAAAACTTTATTCGAAAAACCTTTATTCGAATTGTATTTTTTTTTTTATGAAAACTAATCGAAGGGACACGGTATAATAAACCTGTTCGAAAATAATTATTCGAAAAACCTTTATTCGAAAAACCTTTATTCGAAAAATCTTTATTCGAAAAACCTTTATTCGAATTGTATTTTTTTTTAATGAAAACTAATCGAAGGGACACGGTATAATAAACCTGTTCGAAAATAATTATTCGAAAAAATTCGAAAAAACCTTTATTCGAAAAAACTTTATTCTTTATTCGTATAAAAAACCTGTTCGAAAATAATTATTCGAAAAACCTTTATTCGAAAAACCTTTATTCGAAAAATCTTTATTCGAAAAACCTTTATTCGAATTGTATTTTTTTTTAATGAAAACTAATCGAAGGGACACGGTATAATAAACCTGTTCGAAAATAATTATTCGAAAAACCTTTATTCGAAAAACCTTTATTCGAAAAATCTTTATTCGAAAAACCTTTATTCGAATTGTATGTTTGTTTAATGAAAACTAATCGAAGCGACACGGTATAATAAACCTGTTCGAAAATGAATTATTCGAATAAAATTTATTCGAAAAACCTTTATTCAAGTTATATTTTTTTAATGAAAACTTATCGAAAGGACAATTATACTAATTATTCTAAATACCAATATTGGAAAAACGTATGTGGTATTGCTTTGAGAGAATCAATGCTGATTTACCTAGAAGTAATAACGCCATTGAAGGATGCCGTAGGGATTTATGAAGAATCATCTCATTATACTACGTTATTGAAATTCTTAGAGGCTCGTAAAAGTGAACAGGACTTGCAAAAAATGCATATTGCAAATGTGAGAGTAGGTTGCTACGAGCCCCAAGAAATATCGCAACGTAAATGGAAAACTTAAAAAAATTAGTGGCATCCTTTACCAGGTACTATTCAAAAGTCGACTATTTGTGTGCCGTATCATATAACTTAATATTATAAGGATTTTGACCAATTGAATTGTTTATTAACGATATTTATATTTCGAATGTTTATCATTTGTGTATTTCCTCTTTTAATTTTTACATTTTTATTGCAATAAAGAATTGTCTATTTAAAAAAAAATATCATTTAGTACAATTGTTGCTTCGATTAATTTTCATTCAGGCAATTTACAGTTCGAATAAATGATTTTTGAATAATTATTTTCGAACAATGTCTACATAATCCACATAAAATTAGAAATAAACGAACGTGATGAGAATCAAATAATATTTATGTTCCTGTGTGTCATTTTGTCTACACCTAACACTTTAGATTTCTGAGTCATTTTTTCTTGCAACCATTAGATCTAGCCTATTTCTAGAGGGTAAAAAGAACTACGCTATGTAATACTGATAGCCTGAATTATGATGATAAACAACATCTGGCAGTAAGTACACTGATCGAGAGAGTGGAGTTTTTGAGAAGCATAGAACCACCTCTTCATTTCTGTTGTTACCAGGCCTACCCTGACGATGTCTGGTAATATCTGTTAGGATCGTAGTTATCGGCAAATAGTGAACCTCCATACCAAAATTTTAAAAGTATAAAAAAAGATTATAGTAAATATACCGGCAATACATTTTTATATTAAAAAAATGGCAAATAATTCCTTTTTAAAGCAAAATGACCAGTAATACTTTTTATCTGTAGTTGAAGGCATACTATTATGGATACAGTGTATTTAGTTGAAGCCATGAAATTCTGTTCAATATATTTAGATTTCGGGATTAAATAAAATGCCGCTAAACAAAATCAACCTAAGGAATATTGAAATATTAGAAGCACTAATCTTTGGATTCCATGGAGATCAGATGCTGGAATGTTCTAGAGGGAAACCAATCCGTACATTTTGACTGGTTAAATGTCCTCGAAAATGTATGAACGCAATATTCCTTTGAGTCTTTCACTGATTAAATCGCTATTCTAATCAGTTTACTTGGTCACTGAGGAGATCATTTGAAAAACAAAATCGTAAAATCCTCACATATTCTCGGAAGTTGCTAGCAAGTCATCGAACCTTACATTTAACCAAAAATACGCAAAATTTCCTTCTAAATTGATTCAGCTTTTTCGTGATTGACGCTGCTGATTCGTCTTCTCTTGGGATAACTCGTCTAGTTCTTATTTTTTTTTTTAATGCGGCTTTGTTCTTGATCGCTCTGTTTCCGCTGTTCAAATAATCACTGACCGGCACAATGGAACTAGAACAGTCTGTCTCCGTAGATTAAATAAAGCGTTCAGTTCGAAATTCCCTGTATGTTATCCGGATCGACATAAACCTGATGATGTGCTAAGTGCACAACTGCCGAAACATTGTAATAGCAACAGCAAAGATGAGGACAATAGGTCCGCTTGTAAATAGCGTAAATAATAACTCCTCATCGAAGAAATTCAGACAGAAAAAAGCATTGATGTAGAGTAATGCATTGGGTCGTATCATACGGAGGACGTCCGTAAGAACAACACCGGTAACCCATCCATGAAATGAACTAAGCCATTCAATTTCAAGTCGTGACACGTGTGTGAATGATGTAAGTATAAACAAGTCTAGCGGGAAGACGTTATTTGAACAGACTACAACCATTACTTGAGCACACTACTCTTGCATTATATTTTCCCCTATTATTTATAATCTTGTAAATTCAAAATTAAATATGAAATTACTCTTAGATTGAACTCTAGGAACATTTATATAATCTTGAAAATGTATTTCTTATTTTTCTAGTTTACAAAATTAATTCTATACTCTTCCAGAAAAATATTGTTATTACTGTGACATCTTTCCTTTATAATCTTCTAAATATGAAATCGGGTATATAAAGAGTGTTCAACAATTGTTCTGTCAGTTTTCTAGAAAAAATAACTCGCATTGTGATATGTTCAATAACATTCTAAAATAGAGAAAAATGTTAGCTCAGATCTCAAGTAAAAGACTTGATAAATCAGGAAAGGTTATAATGAAATGGTGATGGAGAGTCTATACTGTGGAATTGTCCTCACATACAAAATAATTGATTCAATTAGACTATACATAGTCATAAAATATTAAAAAAAGGAACCTGCCAACAAACTGATATGACTTACACACAGAATTCCTGTGTTACCAAAAATAAAAATAAATAAATACATTTACAAATTATAAAGACATGCAAATCGAAATAACAAAAAAGGTGTAAAAATAATACCAAAATTATTCCTGTTGTAGTAGAGGCATTGGGAATGATAATGAATGGTACCGAAAATTTTGTGATAAAATTTCCTGGAGATATCAGCACCTCAGAGCTACAAATGATTACTTTGTGTGGAACTGCATATATCATCCACAAAAGCCTCTCCCTCTAAATGGAACGCCCCACATTTTCATAGATAACTCTCCAACAATGCCTTCTTTTACTGATAAACTTCGGAGGGAACTTGGTAATTAGCCACTTGATATTTTTTGGTAAGTTGATACCATACAAAAACAACAACAACAGCAAAACAACAACAACAACAATAATAATAATAATAATAATAAAACCATTTGATAATTATCAATGTGCATTTATTCATATATTTCCTGTCCCATCTGTAGTGGGAAGGAAGGTAAATCAACCTTAGTTAGTAAATTTATAAGTAATTAGTTCCCTTAGTTGTTTTAATAATCTATATAAAGAAATCTATTAATAATGTTAATTATAAACAGAGCATTTACTTAAATATGTTTATCTATATAAATAACGTATAACAATGAAATATATTAAAGTGACTTAGTCCATTTCATAATATATAAAGTTATTTCGAGCAATCTATATAAATAATATATTTCTCTGCATTTAAACAGAATTAGTTCTCGTGCTAAATTATACCATTTAATTAATAAGTTGCATTACTTCTACGTTTGTTAAATTGCAGTCTTATTGGTTCAAGACTTTCATGTGAGATACTCAGATACCTTTGTATATTAAGCTATCGTCTCGCTTCAGTTTGAAATAGGCTTTGCTAATCTTTTTTTCCGCGATATATTTCCATTTCATGATTATATTAAAAACATACAATTTTTAAAGTGAAAATAATGTCGAGCAAAAGTCGATTTACATAATACAATAAGTAATCAATGTATTATATATAGCATTGAACTTAAAAAATATAAATAAATTAAACGGTTCAATGGACTCTGTTTTAACAGTAAATTGTTTAAATTCGCTTTCTGAAATATTATTTATATTTCATAAATAAAATATATTTAATAAATTTCACTGTTTTCAAACATTTGTTTCATTGCATCTCATTATTAAAACATCGTAACAATTTCTGTTATTTGTGCTGACACCGGTACTCTCGTAATAATAATAATTATTGATGTAACTCGATCATAGAGAGAAAATTATATTGATCTCTTTAGATTAATATAATTTTCTATCTGCGATCGAGTTACATCAATAATTATTATAATTTGGATAAAATTGTTAAAAGTGCTGGTGTTTAAAAATACTTGTTTACAGTTTCACATATTAGGTTATTATTAAAATTTTGAAAATAGCTTAGAAACATACTGATATAATATGCCCTGTTTACCCTGTCAAGAGAAAACCATCCTTTTTTTATATTGTCATTTCCAATGCATGTTAGTATAACATAGCCTCATTTCCTTTTACTTATAAATTAATATATTTCATTCTTTGTTACAGTTATATAATTGTGGACCTACGTTCCGATTATGTTGAACGTTAAACATTGCTGTCTGCCTGATCACTGAAGTTAGATGGCCATGTGCCTGCTCGGTATTAAAATGGGTTTCTAAATTTCAATATTAGTTTGAGCATTCTAGGAATGTTGGTTCACCATAACATACTATGTCGGATCAAGTCCGCTTCCCATCGCTGTAAGGTAACTTCTCTGTGCCTTTTCCTGTAAATATTTGCATGGTAAGTGTTATGATGAGCTTTCTTCATTGGTACCTCGAGTTTACGAATTTACGTGCAGTACTTGATTGGCAGCTAGGTCTCATCAGCTTACAGATGAAATTGCTAGATGTAACCGCAATTTCGATGTTAACAGCTGTGGCGCCCCCCACCCCGCTGGTGCGTCGCCGCTCCAAACGTGACGTCCGCCTGTCTGCGTCAGTCGTGCTATCCCGTCCTGTGACGACCAACTGCCTTGGTATTGGTCGCGGCACCCAAATGTGACGTTCCAACCTTTTGGTGATTCGGATGGGAATCTGGTTAGATTCGATATCAGCCTTGTCGTTCCCAACTCGCCTCCAACGTTTGGTTACCGAAGTAACTACTTTGATCTCCAGTCTGCCTACCCACGTTGTGAATTGATCTAGGCAGACGAAATCAATCAGTCGCTGGGGCCGTAATGCAAGCTGAGTTCGAATAAGGGCGATATCGCAAAAGTATATGCAAAAGAAAATAAAATAATAACTCGAAAAGTTCAAATGTGTTAAAAAGGATAACAATATTTTATATCTGGTTGCTGAATATAGGACTACGTCTTTCTCCCAACCCGCTATATGGATACGTGACACGTTGTTTTTGTTAGGCGATTCTTAACATCTTAAGTTGTCTGTTCTTTAAGAAACTGGTTCTTGGTGTGTCTTCAGGCGATATTCGTAAATCTTGTTTTGGTTGTATGAGTCTAAGTCGTTCTTCAAAAATAAATTGTTCTTGGTTAGAAGATGAGTTCGGAATTGCGTGAATCTTTCAAGTCAGCTATCTGCGAGGCGGTCTGCCAATTGCCAATTCCAGCCGGATCTGGATCTGGAACTCAACTCAACTCGAACTCGAACTGATTTTCGCTCGCTGCGACTTTGCTTTTATGGACGCCGACCCAAACCGGGTTGGGATCGTCGGGGTTTGAGGTTCCTTGATAATTCCAAATCCACAATCCCCTTTTGTTTTCGGTTAGGAAAAATTTATTATTCCCATTTTTGGAAGTCTTCTCTTACTCCCAACTTCTTCTGTTCTCACATAGGTATCTCACCATACCCTCAGAAGGCCTTCAACGGTTTTCCCACTCCTTCGCAGTAACATCTCAAACCTATCCCCTCAATGTGTGGTGGCAGCCCCCCCCCTGCATCACATGATCACCCCCGCCTGGCTCTCGTTAACATTCAGCCGATGGTCGATCAACAGTGTGGGTGTGACCAGACTAGCCTTGTTTTTTTTAAAAAATATATCTTGCTCAAAGAAAAAAATTATCTCCTCTTTTTTTCTTTTTCTATTTTTTGTCTTTCTTTTCTTTCTCTCTTCTTCTCGGGCCGCCGACAGAACAATACTACCCGTAGTGTGATAATCTCAACTCTTATCCCAATGTCATATGGAATTCGTCAATCAGATTTTCGCCAGCACCAAGGGGCTGGTCAGCCAGACACACTCACTCTCCGGTGCCAACCACTGATACGATGAAACGATTTCGCCAGTGAACGAAATTTTCGCCATTTTCTGATAATATTGTTTCGCTGTCATAGTCAAATTCCAACACAACCCAAATGTCTTTTCTCTCAATGACACCCTCCCATCGACAAAGACTTAACCTAGGGTTGGGTTCTCTCTGTGTGTGGTCAGGACATTCTTATTTCTCGGTCAATGGAAAATCTTTTCCCGATAATATAAGTTCGCCACCATGACACAGTTAATTTTCTATCTATTCAAAAGTCTGGTTATTTGGCCCATCTGGAATTTGTCAATTAACTTTTAGACAATGGCCATAAAAATTTCACCATTCTTCATTGTTATGCCATAGTACCTATTCTATTGTAATGGACTCTCCCATAGATAATAAGTAGGAGTAGCAGTGGCAAGTCTGGCAGAATGGTGTTGAGCGCGTCAATCGTGATTCAGACATTTGAAGTACCAACCATCACAACTAGATTGCTGCGCCATTGACTCTTATTTTCCAAATTCATAACGTTTTGTACGTCGGACCTAATTTAGGACGACTTATTAGAAATACAAGCCTCCACTGTGAAAATACTCTACAACATTTTGGCGACGAGGTGTTCGGACTCATACGTGGGAAAAGAAAAACTTTTCGTTCGCCTAACAACAACATTTTGGCGAACGAGGATTCGAGACTCACGTGGGAAAAGAAAAACGTTTCTTTCGCCTAACCACAACATTTTGGCGAACGAGAATTCAAGACTCACACAGGAAAAGAAAAACTTTTCGTACGCCTAACAACATTTTGGGCGACGGACTCTTAATCCACACGGGAAAAGAAAAAATTTTCGTCTACTTTACTACAACATTGACGACGAATGATTCGTTTCTAAGACGGAGAAAGAAAGAAAAAAACTTTTCGTACGTCTAACAACAACATTGGCGACAAGGAATTCGTAATTCATACGTAAGAAAAAAATTTCGTTCACTCTATAACAATTTTGGCGACAAAGAATTCGAAATTCATACAAAAAAAAATTAATTTCGCCATATACAACACTTTGCTACGAACGTATTTTGGTTTCATACGGAAAAAAAATTGCGTTCACTCTACAACACTTGTCAACATGGATTCGTAACTAATACAGAGGTGAAAAAAAATTCGCTTACGTTATTTAGTGACGAAATTCGTGTTTCACACGGAGGAAAAAATAAAAATTGCTCGTCAAATTTTTCGGCGACAACAACTCGGATTCATATAAAAAAAAAAAAATTGGCAAAAGTTTTTTCGACAGACAAAGCGTCAACTTAGTGACGGAAAAATCAGTCGTATTCTCAACTGAGAAAAGAATTTTATTTTTTCTCGATAAGACAGTTTGCTCAAATAGGTCACGAATTACAAATTCGTTTTGGACCCCCCTCTACAATATTTAAGCATTGTGTAAACTTTTTGCGAAGATGGAGGAATGTAAAAATATATTCCAGGAATTATTTAAGTTCCAGACAGAAGAGCAAAATACTTTATTAGAGCAGCAGCAAACATTCCAGATACAACTTCAGGAGGATACCTTTAATAGAAAAATGCAGTTTCAACGAGAAATGGAACAGATGCATAAGGAGTTTCAAAACAAAATTCTGGAAATAACTGAGAAGGGGAAAGAGAAAAATCTTCGAAATGATTCTTTCCCAGAGAATACAATATGGAATTCGATTGAAATATTCACGTACAGTCCAGACGAAGAAATAACTTTTGAAGAGTATTTTAAAAAATATACGGACGTGTATAACGAGGACTGCCACACGTGGTCTGAAGGAAAGAAGGTTAGACTTCTTTTAAGCAAGTTAGGAACTGCTGAGCATAATAAATTGGTAAACTACATTTTACCGAAAAAAACTAGCGAGTTAACTTTTACCGAGGCGGTAAATATATTAAGTGAATTATTTAGTAAAAAGACATCTTTGTTTCACAAAAGGTGGAAATGTTTGAATCTGATAAAAGAGGATGAACAAGACTTCATAACGTATGCAGTTAATGTGAACAAGCATTGTGAAGAATTCAAACTAGCATAATTAAGCTCTGACATTTTCAAGTGTTTGATATTTGTCCAGGGTTTAGTTTCAGAAAGAGACGCAGAATTGAGGAAATTGGTACTTTCAAAATTGGAAAAAGAACCGAAGATTTCGGTACAGAGTTTGGCAGAAGACTGCACAAGATATGTTAGCGTAAAGAAAGTCTCGAAAAAGATAGAACAGTCTGGAAAATACGCTACAAAAAAGAAAGTCAGTCTACAAAAAAGAATTCTAAAATTGCGGATTATCAAACAAATAGTGAAATACCAGAAAAAAATAAACAAAAACTCCCGAAGCCATGTTTTGCTTGCGGTGAACTTCACTGGTACAGATATTGCAATTTTAGGAATAAAAAATGTTTCAACTGTGAAAGAGTGGGGCATAAAAGCTCGCACTGCAGGTCAAAAAATAAAAACAAAATAAGAAAATTAAAGTCCGACGAAGTGAACGACGGAATAACCAGAAAATTTGTTACCGTCGAAATATGTAATAAAAAAATAAAAATGCAACTCGACACTGGTTCCGACCTATCTATCATAAATGTGAATACGTGGAAGAAGTTGGGGAAACCAATTTTAATGAAGACAAATAAAATCGCGAGATCAGTGACAGGAGAAAAATACAATTTATTGGATAATTTGTTACAAACGTCACGTTAAATAAAAAAACGCGAAAAGCTAAACTATTTGTCATGAAAAATACCACGAACTTACTTGGTACGAATTGGATAACAGAATTTCAATTATGGGATTTACCAATAAATTCTTTCTGTAACAAGGTTGAAAATTTAAACTACGAAGCTAAAAAATTAGTTAGGAAACTAAAGAGAACTTTTCCTACTGTTTTTTCTCCAGGTTTGGGAACGTGTACTAAGATTGAGGCAAAATTACAGCCAAAACAAAACGCTCAGGCGGTATTCAAAAAGAAAAGGAATTTGCTGTTTGCTTCAATTGAACAGATAGATAATGAACTGGACAGATTAGAGAAAACAGGTTTATTTAAAAAAGTGGAATGGATAACACCGACAATATGCGTGAAATACAAGCTTTAGAAAGTAAAAATGAAGCCGACACCGAAAAAAAACTGAGGAACAAGTTACACGCAACCAAGGACATGCAGTATTATTAAATGATTTAAGTCAACAAGAATCTACAGAAACTGTGAGTCCAACTTTAAGAAGTTCAAAGCGGAAGGTTGTTTCTGGTAACGCTTTGGATATATATATATATATATATATATATATATATATATATATATAAATAATATAAAATAATAATAATAATAAAGCGGATTGGCTACATGACGTACTTGGTGAAAAGGGAAAAACTCACGTGCAGTAAACAGATCAGACGACGTTTTTCAGACGTGGTTGACAGCAGTCCCGAAAAAAAAAAAAAAAAAAACGCCGATGGATATGATTTTCAATAAGTTTGATCTAACAAGCCCCTGCAAATAATTTTACCTAAGGTACGCCGATCCAGAAGGAAAAAAAGGCAACTTATCATTTAAAAGTGGATAAAAAAAACTTAGGAAATACGCTACGATGTTAAAAAAAAAAAAAAAAACATTTTTTTTTTTTTTTCTTCATATTTTCTGTAAAAATTTGAAAAATAAATAAAGAAAAAACTTTTTACTCCTGCGGAGTAAAGTTTTAGGTGGGGTGTTACGCCATAGTATCTATTCTATTGTAATGGACTCTCCCATAGAAAATAAGTTGGAGTAGCAGTGGCAAGTCTGGCAGAATGGCATCTCGCGGTCTTTGACTGCGGACGCCTCCTGTCTAACTCTGCGTTAAGAGAGGAACCGGACGAGGCTTTGCCGAAGGGCAAGGTTTCGTCCGGGGGAGGTGGACAGGGGCCTGAACCCGTCTAATCGGCTTCAAAAGGCTATTTTTTTTTGGCCGAGCCTACGGGCTCGGGAAACCCACATAAAAAACGGCCTTGTGCCATATTCTTTTCAGTGGGTGAAAAGATAAATACCGAATGGCATCTCGCGGTCTTTGACTGCGGACGCCTCCTGTCTAACTCTCTGCGTTAGCAGAGGAAGGAACCAGACGAGGCTTTGCCGAAGGGCAAAGTTTCGTCCGGGGAGGTGGACAGGGCCTGAACCCGTCTAATCGGCTTCAAAAGGCTATTTTTTGGCCGAGCCTACGGGCTCGGGGAAACCCACATAAAAACCGGCCTTGTGCCATATTCTTTTCCGTGGGTGAAAAGATAAATACCGAATGGCATCTCGCGGTCTTTGACTGCGGACGCCTCCTGTCGAACTCTCTGCGTTAGTTAGAGAGGAACTGGACGAGGCTTTGCCGAAGGGCAAGGTTTCGTCCGGGGAGGTAGAAGGGCCTGAACCCGTCTAATCGGCTTCAAAGGGCTATTTTTTGGCCGAGCCTACGGGCTCGGGGAAACCCACATAAAAACCGGCCTTGTGCCATATTCTTTTCCGTGGGTGAAAAGATAAATACCGAATGGCATCTCGCGGTCTTTGACTGCGGACGCCTCCTGTCGAACTCTCTGCGTTAGCGAAGAGGAACCGGACGAGGCTTTGCCGAAGGGCAAAGTTTCGTCCGGGGGGGAGGTAGATAGGGCCTGAACCCGTTTAATCGGCTTCAAAAGGCTATTTTTTTTTGGCCGAGCCTACAGGCTCGGGGGAAACCCACATAAAAATCGGCCTTGTGCCATATTCTTTTCCGTGGGTGAAAAGATAAATACCGAATGGCATCTCGCGGTCTTTGACTGCGGACGCCTCCTGTCTAACTCTCTGCGTAAGCGAGAGGAACCCGGACGAGGCTTTGCCGAAGGCAAAGGTTTCGTCCGGGGAGGTGGACAGGGCCTGAACCCGTCTAATCGGCTTCAAAAAGGCTATTTTTTTGGCCGAGCCTACGGGCTCGGGGAAACCCCATAAAAAATCGGCCTTGTGCCATATTCTTTTCCGTGGGTGAAAAGATAAATACCGAATGGCATCTCGCGGTCTTTGACTGCGGAAACTCTCTGCGTTAGAAGAGGAACCCAGACGAAGCTTTGCCGAAGGGCAAGGTTTCGTCCGGGAGGTAGATGGGGCCTGAAAAACCCGTTAATCGGCTTCAAAAGGCTATTTTTTTTTTGGCCGAGCCTACGGGCTCGGGGAAACCCACATAAAAACGGCCTTGTGCCATATTCTTTCAGTGGGTGAAAAGATAAATACCGAATGGCATCTCGCGGTCTTTGACTGCAGACGCCTCCCTGTCTAACTCTCTGCGTAAGCGAAGAGGAACCCGGACGAGGCTTTGCCGAAGGGCAAGGTTTCGTCCGGGGAGGTAGACAGGCCTGAACCCGTCTAATCGGCTTCAAAGGCTATTTTTTTGGCCGAGCCTGCGGGCTCGGGAAACCCACATAAAAACCGGCCTTGTGCCATATTCTTTCCGTGGGTGAAAAGATAAATACCGAATGGCATCTCGCGGTCTTTGACTGCGGACGCCTCCTGTCGAACTCTCTGCGTAAGCGAAGAGGAACCCGGACGAAGCTTTGCCGAAGGGCAAGGTTTCGTCCGGGGAGGTAGACAGGGCCTGAACCCGTCTAATCGGCTTCAAAAGGCTATTTTTTTTGGCCGAGCCTACGGGCTCGGGGAAACCCACATAAAAACCGGCCTTGTGCCATATTCTTTTCCGTGGGTGAAAAGATAAATACCGAAATCGCGGTCTTTGACTGCGGATGCCTCCTGTCGAACTCTCTGCGTAACAAAGAGGAACTGACGAGGCTTTGCCGAAGGGCAAAGTTTCGTCCGGGGAGGTAGACTGGGGCCTGAACCCGTTTAATCGGCTTCAAAAGGCTATTTTTTGGCCGAGCCTACGGGCTCGAAACCCACATAAAAACCGGCCTTGTGCCATATTCTTTTCCGTGGGTGAAAAGATAAATACCGAATGGCATCTCGCGGTCTTTGACTGCGGATGCCTCCTGTCGAACTCTCTGCGTAAGCAGAGGAACCAGACGAGGCTTTGCCGAAGGGCAAAGTTTCGTCCGGGAGGTAGAAGGGCCTGAACCCGTTTAATCGGCTTCAAAAGGCTATTTTTTGGCCGAGCCTACGGGCTCGGGAAACCCATAAAAACCGGCCTTGTGCCATATTCTTTTCCGTGGGTGAAAAGATAAATACCGAATGGCATCTCGCGGTCTCTGACTGCGCACGCCTCCTGTCGAACTCTCTGCGTTAGCAGAGAGGAACCCGACGAGGCTTTGCCGAAGGGCAAGGTTTCGTCGGGGAGGTAGACAGGGCCTGAACCCGTCTAATCGGCTTCAAAAAGGCTATTTTTTTTGGCCGAGCCTACGGGCTCGGGGAAACCCACATAAAACCGGCCTTGTGCCATATTCTTTTCCGTGGGTGAAAAGATAAATACCGAATGGCGACTCGCGGTCTCTGACTGCGCACGCCTGTCGAACTCTCTGCGTTAGCAGAGAGGAACCCGGACGAGGCTTTGCCGAAGGGCAAGGTTTCGTCCGGGGAGGTAGAAAGGCCTGAACCCGTTTAATCGGCTTCAAAGGCTATTTTTTGGCCGAGCCTACGGGGCTCGGGAAACCCACATAAAAACCGGCCTTGTGCCATATTCTTTCCGTGGGTGAAAAGATAAATACCGAATGGCATCTCGCGGTCTTTGACTGCGGATGACTCCTGTCGAACTCTGCGTAAGCAGAGGAACCTGACGAGGCTTTGCCGAAGGGCAAGGTTTCGTCCGGGGAGGTAGATAGGGCCTGAACCCGTTTAATCGGCTTCAAAAGGCTATTTTTTGGCCGAGCCTACGGGCTCGGGGAAACCCCATAAAAACCGGCCTTGTGCCATATTCTTTCCGTGGGTGAAAAGATAAATACCGAATGGCATCTCGCGGTCTCTGACTGCGCACGCCTCCTGTCGAACTCTCTGCGTTAGCAAGAGGAACAGACGAGGCTTTGCCGAAGGGCAAGGTTTCGTCCGGGGAGGTAGACAGGGCCTGAACCCGTATAATCGGCTTCAAAAGGCTATATATTTTTGGCCGAGCCTACGGGCTCGGGGGAAACCCACATAAAACCGGCCTTGTGCCATATTCTTTTCCGTGGGTGAAAAGATAAATACCGAATGGCGACTCGCGGTCTTGACTGCGCACGCCTCTGTCGAACTCTCTGCGTTAGCAGAGACAGAACCTGACGAGGCTTTGCCGAAGGGCAAAGTTTCGTCCGGGGAGGTTGACAGGGCCTGAATCCGTCTAATCGGCTTCAAAAGGTTATTTTTTAGCCGGGCTCGGAGAAACCCACAAAAAAAACCGGCCTTGTGCCATATTCGTTTTCCGTGGGTGAAATGATAAATACCGAATGGTGTTGAGCGGTCTCTGACTGAACACGCCTTCTGTCGAACTCTCTGCCAGAGAGAAACCTGGACGAGTCTTTGCCGAAGGGCAAGGTTTCGTCAGGGGAGGTGAACAGGGCCTGAACCCGTCTAGGCGGGTTCAAAGGTTATATTTTTGGCCGGGCCTACGGGCTCGGGGATACAGTAAAACCGGCCTTGTGCCATATTCGGTCCTCGTGGGCGGAACGATAAATACCGAATGGTGTTGAGCGCGTCAGTCGAGATTCGGACATTTGAAGTACCAACCATCACAAATAGATTGCTGCGCCATTGACTCTTATTTTCCAAGTTCCTAACGTTTTGTACGTCGGACCTAATTTAGGACGACTTATTAGAAATACAAGCCTCCACTGTGAAAATACTCCACAACATTCATTATCAAAATAACATCGCTAAATGCCCCTTTTGTGATCGCTTTCCTTTATCATCTAAGTTCTAACTCTCGCCTCTCGCCTCTCGCCTCTCTTTCCTTTTTTTTTCTCTTTCCTTGCAGCCCTAAATGGTGTCACACAGCACTAATTTAATAAAATTATATATATTGCGTAAATCTATAGAGTTAGGATTTTTGTATGTTAATCTCCATATATTTCCAGGATACATCATATAATAACATCAGATCTTAATACAGGTTTAGCTGTCATACGAAATTTTATGCTCAGACTAAAACGTGCCCAGGGGTTTGTTTAGAAAAACAGGAAATGTCCTTAAGGACACACGGCACAATGGATAAAGTCTAGCTGATCTTAACATTATTCAATCTGGCGGCAGAGATGAGGACAATAGTCCGAATAATGTAAATAGTGTACATGATACCTCAGCTCAGACATATAGACAGATTATAAAGGCTTTAGAACTAAGCAATCATAAGGCAAATTTTCTTGAGGATACATGGCACAGTAGATAAAGGCGTTGGATAGATGCAGTGATAGGACCCAAAGAATGTGAGTTCAATCCCCGGTTAAGTCATTGGAGAACTTGGAGAAGAAAATAACAGAAGATAAGTCATAACTGACATCCATTAAAGATGGCACGTAAAACTTGGACAGTCTACGCCAACGAGCGAAATAAAAGGTTCAGTTCGACATTCCAACCATCTGAAGAAGGCCGGAGCGTACTAAAATATGACAATAAAGATGAGAACAATAGTTCGAATAATATAAATAGAGTATATAATACGTCATCTCAGAAATATAGACAGATACAAACAGAAAATCTGACAGGAAGTTTGATAAAAAATTAAGCAAATATTCAATTCTTTAGGGAGGTCTGAATCTGAAAATTGTACCACTAGTATTTTTGTGAAGCTAAAACATCTGCTATTCTCCAATGAAGTCTAAAACAAGAAAATTCTTCGACTAGTTTATATATAAGAGTTTTAGCGCCGATTTTGTTTTTATTTTATTTTATTTTTTCTTTCTTTTCTTGATCATATTTACATTTAGTTGTTTCTTTTACAGTCTCCGTTCCACAGTTTAAAGGAATTTGGCATTTTTTTAATTGTATTCTTACCATTTTTCTACATGGAAGCTTTACTTAAATTTGGCAGATGCATTGTTAAAAGCTGTCTACTGCATGCTTCTATCGGAATCCAAATACCAAAAAAAAAAAGATTCTGAACGAGGAGAAACGCTTTCTGTCTTTAGAGACATTTTATTGAGATATGGGAAGAACTTAACACATTTGACGTTTTAATTTACTGAATATCGATTGTTCACCAGTTCATCTCCGCCATAATTACTAGAGTACAGATTTCATTTCATCCTATGTGCCGTAGTCTAGTAACTCTGTCAGATAATTAATAAATATTTTCCTCTTTGTGATGGACATCTGAAACAGGTGCCTTTAATCAGACACAGGAAGCGTTACAATTAATATTTAAAATATATAATTTCAATGTAAATGAGCCATTATAGAAGCTTAGCACTTTACATTCTTTCAACGGCATTTCCTTATTTAAACTTATACCTAAGATGAAAGTACTGATAATTTTATTTATTTAGAGTCGAATAAATCTCGTTGCTGTTGTTGTTTTTGTTATTTCGATATACTGTCAAGTTATACATTGTTTTTTCAGATAACCTGTTACGTAATTTTTCAGGTACTGAAATATTACGTAATATTAAGTTTTCCAGGTTATAAACTGTTACGTAATAGCTTGTTTTCTCGTACTGAATTGTTGGGTAATATGCTGATATTTATTTGCTTAACTGTTACGCGATATCCTGTTTTCAGATAACGAGTTGTTACGTAATATTTTTTTCTGTCAGGTACTGAAATATTACGAAATATTCTGTTTTCAGACACTAAACTGTTTCATGGTTCCTCTAGTATTAAACACTTATGTAATATCGAGTTTTCAGGCAACGAAATGGTATGTAATATCGTGTACTTCAGGGACCGAAATATTACGTAACATCCTTTTCAGGTAAAAAAGTGTTACGCAATATCATATTTCCCTGCTATTGGAATATTAAATAATATCCCGGTTTTCAGTTATTTAAATGTTACATAATATCCCGTTGTCATGAACGGAACTGTTACGTAATATTTTTTTCTGGTGCTGAACTTTTACATATCATAATCATAAGCATATCATAAGCGCTAAACACTTGCACAATCTTCTGTTTTATGTACAGAGCTAATACCTAATACGTTTTCGTGTACTGAAATGTTATGTAATATCCTGTTTTCGTTTACTTATCTTTTACGTACTTAAGGTGTCTATTGAGGTACTGAATTGTTGCATAACACCCTGTTTTAGAGGTACTTAACTATCACCTTATAACCCGTTTTTCAAGCACTGAACTGTTACGCAATTTGCTAATTTTCATCTGCTGAAATGCTACGTAATATCTTGTTTTTATCAGGTATAGATCTCTTACGTAATATCCTGTTTCTCAGGTATTGAACTGTTATTATCCGCTTTTTTTCCGGATACTGAATTTTATGTTATATCAGTCCTGCTATAGCTATTTCCAGAAGTAACATCAGATAAGTGGCTCGCTGCCTTCCCTTATCTGTTTTTCCTTCAATATGTCTCGTGGGTTAAGATAATTCAGCTGTCTTTTTTCTGATTCTAAGTTTTCTTTTGTTGCCCTTTGTTGCTTACTCGCTCTGTCCACGGAATGTTACGATATTCCTCTATAGAATCACATATATTTTGCCTCTATTCTTTTTCTTCATCTGTGCGGAAATTGTTCAGCATTTCTTGTCATATTAGAGGATCCATATAACAGCAATCCAGAGTTCTTTTGTTTGTTTCTAATAAAATCTTTTCGTTTCTCGTATATAAAACATGAACTCGTTAAAACATATATATGCATATTCAAACATCCACAATTGCATAAATATATATATGTATATATATATATATATATATATATATATATATATATATATATATATATATATATAAATATGCATGTGGTATTTTAAACAAAAACAAACACACACATACACACACAGTAAAGCAAAAGAATTTATATTTAAAAATAATCCCAATCAAATAATAAATCGATTAATAGCAGTTGAAATACCTTAAAATAACCGCTTCCGCATATTCAGTAGCCATAATAATTACACATTAAACAGGAAGTAACTCAACTTAACACACATAATAACCCAATAACTAAGACATATAAGTAGACTTGAAACTCCACAACAAATTTTCCTGTCGGCTATGTATGCAGAAAACGCTGACTGGGCATTTGCAGAGAGGTAAAACACTCTTTGAAAGAGAACATTAAACAATATATCTATAAAACATAACTTTGCACTGAAAGTATAAAATTATGTTGTCGAGGGCATAAGGTTGCGTTCTAAATATATGTATGCTGAATTCATAAATGTGCATACAAACTTTCGCCATTAAATAACAAATAGAGGCTAATATGGCGCATGAGAAAAATCCACTAACCGCATGGCCAGACTATTTACATGTAATCGTGAAAAAAAAAGCACCATCGTCATTCGTTCAAAACTTATTATACAATTATATTAACGTACAATTTATCCGGTTATTGGGCCCAAGTTATAGCATATCTGAAAACTATATATATATATATATATATATATATATATATATATATATATATATAATTTGTCACTAAGCTGATTGATGTTACCTTCTAGACGACAAGCATTCAAATTTCGTATTCTGACCATCCAGCAATCGTTCCGTCCATTCGTCAGTAATTTACTCTTTATTTTCCCATTTTCTTTTTTATGTTGAGTTATTCCTTTATATTTTTTCTGACACACACACACACACACATATATATATGTCTGCGTATATATATATTTTATATATATATATATATATATATATGTGTCTGTGTGTGTGTCTTTGTGTTTCTGGTATATATATATATATATATATATATATATATATATATATATATATATATATATATATATATATATATATATATATATATATATATATATATATATATATATATACACACACCAAAAAGACATATCTATATATGTGTGTGTGTGTGTGTGTGTGTTGATTTTATATGTTCATACGCTCTATCTCTTACATTGAGCACTTTAGACCATAAGTATAGCATACCTTAAAACTATATTTCTTCATATATATATATATATATATATATATATATATATATATATATATATATATATATGGGATGTAGTTTTTCATTCTTCATTGCAGTTTTCGAAGAATATGATAGAAAATGTATATATTTCATAAGGAAAACTTAAATATATTCCTCATAATCATATATATATATATATATATATATATATATATATATATATATATATATATATATATATATATATATAGATAGATAGATAGAAAGAAAGAAAGAAAGAAAGAAAGAAAGAAAGAAAGAAAGTGAGGGAAATAGAAAGTGAGAAATAGAAAACGAGAGAATAAACTAAGTAAGAGGTGAATGGAGAGTACAAAACCAAAGACAGATATTCGGTTAAGTCAAAATTAAAATAACCATTCTAAAAAAATAACAATTAAAAAGTAATCATTTATGCATACGTGTAATTTGAGATTTTTCTTATAATTTATCAAACTAACCCACATTTCTTAAAATTAGATTAGTTGCCAATCATACCTTCGTGACTAGTCCGATTGACTCCATAATTCATTTTTGTCTAGCAAGGATAATATCCCATCCTAATTCTAGATCTTAAAATTCTGTCCTAATGATGGATATATTTTTCTCAAATTTTGACTTGTTTGAAATATTTGGACGTTGTATTTAATACAACTTCCCCTGTCAAATATTCTATAATTGCATAGTACAATGAATTATTAATGGCTAATATCAGGGTTGATTTGCGGGGTAAAGACATTTGCCATGAATACTTTGGCAAATAAAATGAACAGGAGAATATTATTAATAATTGTGCTCACTCTCTTGACTGCTTCATTATGCGATGCCTGTGAACAATCCTTTTTTTTGGAGATGTCGGTGAGGGGAAACCTTATTCAAGTGAAGCTGTCGTGTACAAAATTGCAAGAACAAGTTAATAAATGAAATACAGATGGTGATTGAATAAAAGGCTCGCTTCGAATTTGGCTGCAAATTCTAAAATGTCAATGTGTATTACGGAAGCGAATCTTACGTCCCAAATTTAGGAATACATATTAGATACTAGCTTAAAAGCTATCCTATCGGTCGGCTCTTGATTGAGCCTTGTTCAGAAGTTTCAGACTCCATAAGTATTTTCATATTTTCAGGATTGGAAGATCTCCTGGCAGTTGTTTGATCTTGATTTTCATTTGCACGCGACATTCTTTTCTTCACTGCAGCCACTTAATTAAAAGAGGATTTTCATGAGTGTATGTCCTTACTTTACATGAAAATAATTACTTTTATTTCATGACTGACTTTCGCAATTAATTTTGAATATTACTAAATTTATTTCCATGCTATAAAACTGTTATCGTACAAAAAATTAGCTGAAGTATACTGATTGATATCCCTGCATGAATTAGAGTCAATATATTAGATTAGTTATACATGAGAAAAGAGAATGTGTTCTCAGCATTTATGTTATCGTACAAAAACTTAGCTGAAGTATACAGACTGATATCCCTGCATGAATTAGAGTCAATATATCAGATTAATTATACATGAGAAAAGATAATGTGTTCTCAGCATTTATGTTAACGTACAAAAACTTAGCTGAAGTATACAGACTGATATCCCTGCATGAATTAGAGTCAATATATTAGATTAGTTATACATGAGAAAGGAGAATGTGATCTCAGCATTTTGTTAATAACAAAAATCCCCTTATTGTTATAATTCTCCATCAATACATGCTAGATTATCGAACATTTCTTTGAATATAAAAACATTAAAACAGTTTTGAAATGCGAGGGGATTTTCATGTGATCTTCAAAAATGTCGTCCCTTCAGAAATTCGTTGCACATAGCCTTCTATTAGATTTAGTGTTTAAAGAGCCGGGTTCAATGTTTTGCGGCTGATAAATCAAATTAAATTTTCTTGATGCTTGGATTTAAAGGAAATGAGATCAAGTTAAAACGATTTCAAATCAAGAATCCCTGCGGCAGGTATATCAAGAAATCTATCCGGTCGTAATCTGATGTGGCCCTTGGGGGACCCGAGGCTAAATTTAAGTGACGCCAACACGCCCACATGCACACACGCGCGCGAACACAATTTATACAAGCAAAAGTATTACATAAACTTTTCATACGCTGTTTTCAACTTGAAGTTCTTGAATTCCCATTTTAAGAAAAGATCGTTTTAGTTGTATATATTTGGTATTTTTTTCTCTCTTTCCTCGTTCAAGTTCTGGTTGTTTGCTGGAAGTCCTTTTTTTATTGATATTACTATTTCTAATTTATTCGATTTTGTGTGAGCAAATCCGCTTTGACATACACGGGGTAGATTTGTTTTGTTTTTTTTGTTTTTGTTTTTTTTTTTTCAAGATAAAAGGTTGCGTGCAATCGATCTGATAATGGATTTGATTCTTGAAGGTTATATATCTTGAAAAAAGTTTTAGTATCGACAAAATACCATGTTTTGGACTTTGCAAAAAAAAACTACAGTTACAGAACCGAAGTGGCTAGAACTTTTCATTTTAGCTACTCTTTTAATGAAAATAAAGGGATGATCAGACCGGCATCTCACATACAATGATATGTTCGTGAGAACGTTTATATTTGGAGATTATCCTGTAATATATTGTACATTTTCGTTCTTTTTACATTTCGTATACTTTACAGAATTGGTGTTCATGACGCTCCACCTTTACTCTCCTTTACTCTCCTTTATAGCTCTAATCAAATTTTATATCTTTGCTATAACACCCACGTCTTGTTTCGCTAACCATTTAGGTAGATTACCAGTGGTTCCTATCTGTACCTTTGTCTTCAATATGACGCTCCACCTTTACTCTCATTTACTCTCCTATATAGCTCTAATCAAATTTTATATCTTTGCTATAACACCCACGTCTTGTTTCGCTAACCATTTAGGTAGATTACCAGTGGTTCCTATCTGTACCTTTGTCTTCAATATGACGCTCCACCTTTACTCTCCTTTACACTCCTTTATAGCTCTAATCAAATTTTATATCTTTGCTATAACACCCACGTCTTGTTTCGCTAACCATTTAGGTAGATTACCAGTGGTTCCTATCTGTACCTTTGTCTTCTTCAACCTATGACGCTCCAATTTTATAGCTCTAATCTCCTTTACGTCTTGTTTCTCCCATTTAGGTAGATTACCAGTGGTTCCTAATCAAACCTTTTTATGATCTTTACTCTTTAACTCCTATATAGCTCTTGTTTCGCTAACCATTTAGGTAGATTACCAGTGGTTCCTATCTGTACCTTTGTCTTCAATATGACGCTCCACCTTTACTCTCCTTTATCCTATATCTCTAATCAAATTTTATATCTTGGCTATAACACCCACGTCTTGTTTCGCTAACCATTTAGGTAGATTACCAGTGGTTCCTATCTGTACCTTTGTCTTCAATATGACGCTCCACCTTTACTCTCCTTTACTCTCCTATATAGCTCTAATCAAATTTTATATCTTGGCTATAACACCCACGTCTTGTTTCGCTAACCATTTAGGTAGATTACCAGTGGTTCCTATCTGTACCTTTGTCTTCAATATAACGCTCCACCTTTACTCTCCTTTACTCTCCTTTATAGCTCTAATCAAATTTTATATCTTTGCTATGACACCAACGTCTTGTTTCGCTAGCCATTTAGGTAGATTACCAGTGGTTCCTATCTGTACCTTTGTCTTCAATATGCCCAGTGTTTGTTAAAATCTCGAGTCTTTCTTTCCTTATTAATTTTCTGAAACTTCAACCGTTTATTTCTGTTTCATATAAAGCGTCTTCTTTTTCATGTTCCATAAAATCTTCTCGTTGCCCACGTGTTCTATCCATTGTATTCTCACCATTCTCCTATAGAATCATATCCCTGTTGCAACAAGTCTACATCCCACTTGGGCAGAAACTGTCCAACACTCACTGCCATATAGGAGGAATGGCGTTGCATAGTACCCCCTCCTGCAAAATATATTTTGTTAGGTTTTCCGTGGAGGGCAGGCTGATTGTTGCGTTACACAGTGCTAAAAAAAAAGGAACGGAACGTCTATCTCAAACATGGGCATACACACAAAAAAAAAAAGAAGTTTGATGTAATAAAAATAGCGGGTTAAAATACATTATTTCTTTAGAAATATGCACAATGCACACACGCACACACACACACACATATATATATATATATTATTTAAAAAAAAGTTTTGAAAATGATGGCATAAAATAGCTATTTCATTTCTCTGATTCAGTAAATTTTTATTTTTGTAAACTTAGTAATATATAATTCCTCATGTTTGCACAAATGACATGGGTCATTTAATGACCTACATCATCTAGCTTTTCTTTTTACTGTGGGCGTTTTATTTGATTCTTTTAAGTGCCAGAAATACATCAGACATCGCTTTCAAAGTTTCAATAATAACACCGGATTATATATCTTACTGTTCTTTATATATATATATATATACATATATATATATATATATATATACATATATATATATATATATATATATATATATATATATATATATATATATATATATATATATATATATATATATATATATATATATATATATACACAAACATATATATATATATATATTCCATTCATCGATAACATAAATATATTTTTTTTTTAAATGGGCCTATATTTTTCTTATAGATTTGCTAAATCACACTTTGGGTGTTTAACAAACAGAAAATATTTTTCCGTTCGTTCAACGCCCAAAATTAAAAATGAATGATCTGAAAAAATACATATGGTTCTGAGCTGCGTCTGCAACAAGGACTAGTGCATGTTACACATGCCTGTTAAATCACATTTCTGTTTATTCAACAATAACAAAAATAATTTTGGTTTTTAATTTTCTTTTTTTTTTTTTTTTAAATATGTCCAGGTTCTATATGCCCGTCCTAACGCCAGCAGCTGTTAAAAACTTGGAAGCTGAAAACCTTCTAAAAGGAACAGTTGTCAAAGGAAATGAGTGAGGGTCATGTTGTTTACATAAACATGAAAAAAAAAACAGAAAATAAATGAACAATTTTTTCAGCAGTTCATGAGACAATGAATATTTTTTTTGTAATTATTTCCTTCTATCATGCAGATAAAATATCGCTTAATTGTAATATATTCCGGATATTGTGAGAAAAGGACATGGTAATTGTTAATTAGTTTTGATAGACAAGATGTCTGCTTCATTTAATTTTGGAGATGAAATTCTTATTTGCTTTGAAACTACTTGTCTTGTTCAAATTGATATTCGCAGCAGATTAAGTATTCTCTCCAAGAAACTGCAATTACCATCAGCTAAGCATAGTAGTCGTATACTCAACAGATTGTAGCTTTGGAGGATGAACAAATACAAATGATCCGGTGTAGTGTATGCAAGAGGGACTATCTAAACAATTTAGTAGAAAGGAGTACTCGGAAACTCGGAAAATTGTAACCACGCATCATATATGAATATATATATATATATATATATATATATATATATATATAATAAACTAACTGATTTAAAATGTTTCAAAAATTGAAGTTAAAAACTTTAAATTTATTTCTATAATTAAATTAAAAGCATTAATTAATTTCAAACTCACTAAATTAAAAAAAACATGTTATTCCATTATACGCTTGAAGATGAAACGTAACTAATGCTTTTAATTTAATTATATAATTAAATTGATAGTTTTTGGGTTTCATTTTTGAAACATGGTTATTACTGTGTAGCGAAAACATATTTTCAATCAGTTAATTTATTATATATATATATATATATAGAGATAGAGAGAGAGATAGATGTGTGTATATGTATATATATGTATATATATGTATATATAGATATATGAATATATATGTGTATATATATACGTATATATATGTATATATATATGTATATATATATGTGTGTGTGTGTCTGCATTAGATCCGTTAAATAAGTTATTTCAATATTCGCTTGAAGATGAAACGGAACTAATGCTTTTAATTTAATTATATGATACAATTTAAATTTTTTAGCTTCCATTTTTGAAACATGGTTATTACTGTGTAGCGAAAAACCAGATTTTAAATCAGTTAATTTATAATATTTATGCTCTATAAATTTACATTGAGCACTGTTTTGTAAAAATAAAATAAACAATAACAAGAATACCGGATTATATATTTTACAGGTCATATATATATATATATATATATATATATATATATATGTTAAGAAATGGACAAGGTCCGACAGTTTATTTATAAAGACATTTTTATTTATGTTTAACGTTGTTATTTTATAGATACAAGTATTTAAGCAAATGCACTGTTTATGATAAACAGTATTAAATAACATTTACCGGCCTGAAAGATTTTCATAGAAAATATTTGTTCATTGACAGGACGAACCTGCATCCTATACGGAACCGTCATATTGACGTGCCTTACCTCTGGGCCACAATGAACCTGATTATGGTAGACAAGGGAATTTTGTTTATAAACTACAATCTTCCATGAATCTCGTACATTCATAACTGCTCTGGCGTATCGAATGTAAACAAATGACGTCATATGTTAAGAAATGGACAAGGTCCGACAATTTATTTATTAAAAAGACATTTTTTTGTTTAACGTTGTTATTTTAGATACAAGTATTTAAGCAAATGCTCTGTTTTTGATAAACAGTATTAAATAACATTTACCGGCCTGAATGTTCGAGAAATTTTCATAGAAAATATTTGTTCATTGAGCATCCTACGGAACCGTCATATACTACGTGCCTTACAAGAAATGTAGACAAGGTCGAAACGACAATCTTCCATGAATCTCGTACATTCATAACTGCTCTGGCGTTTTAAACAAATGACGTCATATGTTAAGAAATGGACAAGGTCCAATTTATTTATTAAAGACATTTTTATTTATGTTTAACGTTGTTATTTTATAGATACAAGTATTTCAAATGCTCTGTTTATGATAAACCCAGTCGGGAACCATGATGAAAAAGGTCCGACAATAGCTGGAGGGAATACCTCTGGGCCACAATGAATTATGGTAGACAAGGGATTCACAGAATACCCAACAAATGTGGGTATCGAATTAGCACGTAGTTAAGAATGAAAAGTTGACATTTTTTATTTATGTTTCTATTAGACAAAGTTTTGATAAACCATAACATTTTTGGCCTGAATCGAACTCAGTCTGAGGATTCCTCCGCATTACGGAACCTCATATAGCTGGAGCCTTACCCGCTATCCGCTATCCATTACTAAGGGTATTAGCGTGAAGGTCCGACAGTTTATTTATTAAAGACTATTTATGTTTAAATTCCGTCGATTCCTCAATCAAGCCATAGATCCCAGATTCGAACCTGCATCCTATACGGAACCGTCATATACGCTGACTTACCTCTGGGCCACAATGAACCTTATGGTAGACAACATTTACTGTTTATAAACTACAATCACTGGCGTATCGAATGTAAACAAATGACGTCATATGTTAAGAAATGGACACACATACAAGTATTTAAGCAAAATGCTCTGTTTATATAAACATATAAACATACCGGCCTGAATGTATATATATATATATATATATATATATATATATATATATATATATATATATATATGGCGTATCGGAATGAAACAAAATACGCATATGTTAAGAAATGGACAAGGGATAAATAAAGGACGGAATTTATTTACCTCAGAACGAAGGAAGTAGAAAATATTTGTTCATTGGGGTGACCATGCTTATATGCCAATATTCAATTTTTGTGGAAATAGACACCCCATGAACCATGAAACACTTTAAAAAATGTCAAGTAGATTTACGAGGGAAAGAAATGAATCAATGTAAAAGAAGGTTTTGAGATAGGGGAAAAAGAGTAAAATTAAATGAATTAAAAAGTAGTAGCTAATAAAAATTATACACGCACTTTGAAGAGAGAGAGAGAGAGAGAGAAATGAAACACCCAAATTAAAAAAAAAAGTGCTGAAAAATCCGATGATTTTTACTCCTGCATGCTTAAATAATTCAGCCCTTCTTGGCCTCACGTCTTCCACTGACCTGAGGTGGAACAACTACATTGAATCAATAGCTGCATCTACAACAAGGACAGTTGGTTCGCTGTGTAGTGCCAGATGTTTTTTCTCATCTGAGTTCGTCCTTCACGTATACAAATCTACCATTCGTCCATGCATTGAATACAGTTGTCGTATATATCCCCGCTGTTAATTTCAAGGTTCTTGACAAAATCCAAGGACAGAGCTGTAATGTGATTGGTCATGGACTTGGCACCTCGACTCAGACGTGATGTGGCTTCCTTCTGTCTCGTCTACAAATATTTTCATGTCATCTACTCTGATGAGCTATTTTCACTGGTACCGTATCTGCATAAATTTAAGGCTATGTTTGATATAGGGGCCTTAATTTTGGGAGAAAGTAAAGACCATAAAGATAAAGTTCTTATATGGACATGTTATATAGAAATGTTCATATATGCACTGTGAAGATGGCTCATATGAGCCGAAAGCTTAGATCGTGGAAAAGCATAATAAAAATATATCCAAATGTTTGAGAATTTTAGTGTTTCTTTTCTCCCGAATTTAAAGCAATTATACAAAGATAAAAATGGTCTAATCAAACATAAGAAACATTCGTTATCTGTTATATTTAACAATATATATATATATATATATATATATATATATATATATATATATATATATATATATATATAGATAGATATATATATATATATATATATATATATATATATATATATATATATATATATAGAGAGAGAGAGAGAGAGATAATATTAGTGGAAAATATACATACATATGCAAAAATATAAATACCCATACATGTATATTTTAGAATAAAAATTCCAAGAGGAAGAATCCAGGTAGAACTCAATGTCTAGGACAGAGTAAGGATATAATAAAAAAGGCTCAAACACTAATATTCCATGGTCATATATATATATATATATATATATATATATATATATATATATATATATATATATATATGATGTACTCTCCGCCGCTGACGACAAGATCAATAAAATAAAGAGGTGCTCAACATTTATGGACACGCATTTTTCTCCCGAGGCCTGCTGGAGTTTTGTAATCTTTTAGACAGTTAGAACCTGTGGTTGAGCCATTTTTCTCGAGGTCTTCATGACCATTTGCCAGATGTTTTTGCGTGCAACAAAGCCAGAGTAGGAGGTAAGGCTCCCATTGAGACGAACAACATGCTTCCATCTTTCTTTACTATTTGCACGCAGTTCATCCCGATGTTTAAATTGGCTTCTCTGGAACATTTGTATAGATGAGAAGCAGGTCAGGCGCCATGTACTTCGCTTCGTTTTCCCAATATATATAAAGGAATGAAGAAATACTTATATTTATGATGAAATACTTATATTTATCTAAATAAATAACGGCAAAATCTGTCTGCCCTTGTGTGTGTTTGAAACCCATCCAACTCGGTCCACACTTGCTCTACATAGACATATGATACCTTTTTAAAATCAGGATTATCCCGAGATTGAAAATCTTTCCTTTGTCAGGTGCTTAAATATCCAGCATTGGAAATTGTGTCCGGATGAGAATGGAACAGTTAACAATTCAAATAAATGAAGTTAAAGTTTTTAATTTATATTTAGTTAATATTCAATAACATTGCGAATTTTAAAAAAATGATTTAAATTCATTTTATAATCTATCCAAATCTTTCTGAATTGAGGAAATCAGTTTTATTTCTTTAAAATACCAAAGAATCAGAGATAAAGTGAAGGATTACGTGACGTGAGCTTTTGAAGTTAAATGGAATTTGTGATCTGCATAACGCAATTTTCGCCCTGAATTAGAATTTCAGCTCAAATCGATATTTTCGCCGGAATTGGATTTATACACAGAATCAGAGTTAAAGTTAGGTTTTAAAGATCCATAGAGTTAATTGACGAATTCAAATATATTTCTTCGAAATTATCATTGCTAATTTCAAATTTGGACTGGAGGTCCATTTCATTTTGGGCTTATAGGCCCAATTTGCCTTCTTAAAAGTCCGCAGTATAAAAAGCTAGTATAATAAAAAACATTCAGTGGTAAATGTATGTATTTAAGTTGCATCACCGTTTTGGAAAATATTATATCAGAAATTTAGACAGACATGAGACTTTTGAACAGTACAGGAAACAGACTCTGTAGATGTAGGTACATCTTTAATGTAGCAGAATGGGACGCTTCTATAAGCAGCCATCTTTTGATCTAACGATTTCTTTGCATTCTTTTTAGCTTGTTTCTCAAGAAACGAGGTTTTATTTCATATTTAAGGTACGGACTTACGAAAATACCAATGTACTATTTTACAGGTATCGAATTTTTCTACAGTATCGTATAACTAAAGGCTTGTATCTGAGGGTGCAATTTTGCACGGGTGGACAACTAATTGCTGTTGCATACGTATGTTAATACACATTTTTGTTTTGTTCAAAAGTGTTGTTTATACAGCAGCAACACTGAGCGTACCTTAGTTACATTTTATAGGAGAAAATACCTAATATGGCGTTAACAATAGTTTGAACAAGGAGTCTACACTCATGCACTCTCTCTTCTCATCTTTACGAACATGCTGCAAGCTTAGATAGCCCCCCCCCCCAACCAGGCTGCTTTTATTGAGAAATCCCCCAGGATAGAAATGCTAACATTCTACATGTCTGTTGAGTTCATTGAGGACACGTTTTCAATAGATCTAATCTTTTTCTAACCTGTTCCGATTATCATTTCCTTTCAGATAAATGATGAAAAAAATAAACTTAACCCAACAAATAGAAAAGCACGCAGTAATCATTGCGTTAAAAGCATATCATCGTAATTTACTGATCACGCGTTTCGTGAACGTTGCAAGATATTTAATTGTTCGCAAAGATCTAGAAGCCATTGTTAGCACTTCTACTTCACTAGTCAAATGGGAAACATCTGCTAGGGTACCTTATACCATCAAAATATCCAGATTTGTATTAAAGGTGCAAAATATTATCGAGAGGAACTCTAGAATGCCAATTAACGCCATTATTATGTAACACAAGGTTTCAATGAAATACTGGAGCCTAAGGACCTTCGATTAACGTCATATATCATAAAGAGTGTCCATATCATCTCTGCAAACAAAAAATAACTGTTTGATCAAAAAAAAAAAATAAAAAAAATCTCTGAACTCTACCATAACTAACAATAACCAAAATAGATAAACCACATGGGATTTAGGCATGTCATCATTACAGCTTACCTACTGAAGTAGTCATCAATGCTAAAGGTGGATTTATTAAGTAGATGTGTCAAGAAGAGTCTCAAAATTATTTATACCTATTTTTATCAAATAAATCGTGTCTTTAGTTATTTATTCATCTTTTAATAAATTCATGCAATAGTCCTCTGAGAAGTGACCAACCTTGTCAAGATAAGCAATGGATATAGTAACTATCATTTTGTTACGTTTTATCAATTTATCGGAAATTAGATTGCCTCTGATTGTATTTTCCGGTATTCTATAGTGTTACATATTTTTATTCTTTTAAATTTTATTTTTAGCGGATACTCGTATTTGAGTGGACGCTTTGTTTATCTATTAAACAGAATATTTATTTTCGTCTACCTGCCTGGATGTTCAAGAGGTTTTATTAAAGAAAAATATAACCTCTCTGGCAGGAATCAAACCTGCGTCCGTCTAGACAATGGGGGCTACTGGTAATTCGGTTAAGTTCGGACCAACTCAGCTACAAAGAACCAGTAACTCAGGCAGGACCGAATTGTGTCTTTAAGCAAAACTTCCATCATAAATCTCCTGAAATTTTTCATATCTACTCAGGTTCATATCTTATGTAATGGAATAACCTGTCATCCCCATGAGAGGCGGCACTATTGGCGGTAATCAACTATAAGTATCCGTTAGGACAGCGGGCAGCAGATTCAAGCTGGGAACTTTCCCAGCTGCGCTAGTCGAACTCGCTGCTTACGGGCAGAGAGGAACCTAGATGAGGCTATGCCAAAGGGTAGAGTTTCGTCCGGGAGGGAGACTAAACCGATCCCGTTTATGCGGGGTCTACGGGGATTTTTTGGCCGAGCCTACGTCCCAGTAACTCCACATTAAATTCGGCTTTGTGCCACATGTGACTGCGTGGGGCAGTTACTAAATAGCGTCGAGTTGGGATCTTTCCCAGCTTCGCTAGTCGAACTCGCTGCCTTCGGGCAGAGATGAACCCGGACGAGGCTATGCCGAAGAGCAGAGTTTTGTCCGGGGAGGTAGACAGACCCGACCTCGTTTTTGCGTGGTCTACGCAGATTTTCTGGCCAAGCCTACGGGCTCGGGAACCCCACATTAAATTCGGCCTTGTGCCACATGTGACTGCGTGGGGCAGTTACTAAATACCATCGAGCTGGGACCTGTTATTGGCTGCTGTCGAACTCTCTGACTTTGTGCTTAGAGGAACCTGGACGAAGCTATGCCGAAGGGCAGAGTCTCGTCCGGGGAGGTAGACAGACCCGAACCTGTTTATGCGGAGTTAAGGGGAATTTTTGGCCGAGCCTACGAGCTCGGATTGCCCCAGATTAAACTTAGCTTTGTGCCACATCCTTCCTTGTGGGGAGGCAGGTAAATACTGTGGAGCTGGGAACTTTCCCATGTGTGCTGGTCGAACGATCTGCCTTCGGGCAGAGATGAACCCGGACGAGGCTCTGTCGAAGGGTGGAGTCTCGTCCGAGGAGGTAGACAGAACCAATCCCGTTCATGCGGGGCCTACGGGGAATTTGTGGCCGAGTGTACGGGCTCGGGAACCTTACGTTAAATTTTGGCCTTGTGCTACATGTCACTGCGTGGGGTAGTTGTTAAATAGCGTCGAGCTGGGATCTGCGAGAACTAGCAGACTTCCGATAGCAGCACGCACATAAATGAACTGACTTGCGACGACCGTGCGTATAACTATTACTTCCTTGCTTGTTGTACTGTTTTCTACACTAAACCTGCTACTATTTATCCACCGTTCCATATTCCTATTAGCACGGAATATAACAGTATCCAAACTTAAATGAAGAGGATTTTAGAATAAAATTTTTATTACTCCGACAGATTTTCTATCACTTTAAACATTATTTTTAGAGGATACTCGTAAGTGAGTAGACGCTCCGTTTATTTATTAAAGTGTGTATTTATTAATTTTCGTCTACCGGTCTGAATCCTTGTTATATCTTATTGAATAAAAGTTTACGTTCTCTGACGGGATTCGAAACTGCTACCCTATCGTTACCTCCTCTGTTGGATTAATAAAATGTACATTATAACATTCTCAGTGATACATGTACATAATTGTTGTGGGTTCCGTGAATGGAATGCTGCACAAATAAATAAACAACGCCAGTAATTGTGATAGAAAAATAAGTGTATTTAACGTAAGAATACAGACTTGAAGTGAAGTTTAGTAGTCAAGGAATGCAGGTTAGTAGAAAGCATATGTCTCTGTAAGTAAAGCTGTAATCATCTCTCTCTCTCTTTCTCTATCTCTGTCTCTGTCTCTCTCTTGTATAACTCTCTGAGAACACCCTGTGTCTGTCTCCGTATCTTTCAACCTGTCTCAACGTATCTCTCCAGGTATTCTCTCTGTGAGTATAAGTATACTTTGGACAAGTACATCTTATGTAAAAGGGGGAGAGACCCACAACAATAATTATAATCAAATAGATACTGATAGAGATATCAAGCCTCGTCACTTTCTTCGTCAGGGCTTAAGAATCAACACTTCTATCTATAAGGCGATGTTAGAGAGAGTTGTGATGACTTGGATAGAGAGTGTGGGCAAAAAATGACCGCAGATCTATCAATAAGATTCAACGCCGTTTTATATGGAAATCACGACCAAAGAATGGATGTGTTTCCCGAAAAATATGAGCTCTCCAGACCTGAATGCTTTGGACAACTACGTATCCACTGTGCAATGAAACATGGTACAGTGGATAAAAGCGTTAGTTTGATACAGGTCTCAAAGAGTGTGATGTCAATACCCGGCTAAGGCAGTGGAGAACTTTTAGAGGGGAATTAACAGGAGATACCTGATAACTAACATCCATTAAACATGGCACGTGGAACTAGAACAGTCTACCCCAGTGAGCGAAATAAAGGGTTCAGTTCGACATTCCAACCAGCTGAAGAAGGCCGGAGCGTCCAACGGCCAAAACGTTGTAATAAATATGACGACAAAGATAAGGAGAATAGTCTGAATAGTGTAAATAATATGCTATAACTCGTACAATGTCCAAAATAGTACATCTAACGGTGGATTCATTAACTACAGGGTGCTCAGAAAAAAAAAGCGGAAAATTTATTGTCACTGTTTTATCTTTCAGCAATAATTGACCTTGAACAACCTTGAATAAATTTCCTTAATATTCTTGACCTTGAATAATCATTCGACTCTTGCGTAATTACTTAACTTGGATTCGTTCTTTTATGATTGATTGCTTGCTGCTCGATCTTGTGACTCGTCAAGTAAAGGATATTTGCAGACAGCATTCGTCTGTCGTTCTGACCTTATCGTATGGCTAAACAACTCATTGATTGGATGCGTCATGTTATCGTACTTTTCAAAGAAGAAAATCCGAAGAAGATCGACGAAATGTGCCGAAATTCTAGAATTTGTCAGTCACATCAGTCGTCACCAGTTTTCAACGGTCATATCACATCTTTCAGAATTTACCTCTTTTTTACTGTACAATATGTAGATGCACCAACAAGAGTCACAAGATTATGCACGCCATTTTCTTCTCAGAAGAAACTATTCTCCATAGTTCATGCGTCTTTTACTAAACTCATGCAAATGTCCTCAAAGAATTAATTGAGCAACTTCGTAACAACACGACCGCACAGATATAAGATTTATCCTTTAAGCGTTTGTAAATAGGATCTTTTAAAAAAAATAATTTACTTGCTTTTTCCAAACATAAACACGAACTTCCTTCTCACCTGACAAGAGAAAACTACGCATCACAATCGATATGGCTTCACCTTTCTTGCCCGTTGTCTTCTAAGGGGCAAATAAATTTCTGGACATTATTCTATCTTATTATCGAATAAACAAACACGGTTTTGCAGCTGATGCTGAAGATCTGTGACTCGTGTCATTTTCGTCCCTAATGCCTATCATTTTCGCAAGAAATATTTATGTAATCTTTTTCGATACCTGTAACGTTAATAAGAGAAACGAAATAACGAATCCCGTGGAAGGAGTTTAGCAACGATCATCATGTCGATGTGATTTTGATTATCCAAAGGGAATGGCTGAAAATCTATTATTGAGAAGCGATGGCACGTTTTACCTGCTCATTATCTGGGCAGGCATGTTTGTAAATCTCAGAGGAACAGAAATTCAACGAATGCATGCATGCATATATATATATATATATATATATATATATATATATATATATGCATACATACATACATATATATATATATATGTATGCATATGTACATATAAATATATATATATATATATATATATATATATATATATATATATATATATATATATATATGTATATACATATATGTATGTATGTGTGTATTTGAGAGAGAGAGATAGTGTGTGTGTGTGTGTATAAGGGAATGTGTTTGTGAGCTTATCCACAATTCTGAAAATATATATATACAATATGTTATCAGGAAATTGAAAATTATATATATATATATATATATATATATATAGGGTAATACAAGTGGGTAATTGTAAAGTAAATCCGTATTTTATGTACGAGTGGCCAGCCAGGAGGCCTGAATTAACACCCTATAACATTTTTCTTTGGGGTTGGTTATACCAAATCAAGATTTTGGAAGAAATTGAATATCGAACACAAGAAGTTATGTCACAAGAGTTCCTAGTGAAATCCGGTAGGGAAATATGGTGCCCATATCGAATTTTAAATAAAACCTCAATCTAAATGCTTTCCTCTTATATTAATTGCTTGCAAAAATTATTGTTATTCTAAAATGGGATTTACTTTTCAATCATATATATATATATATATGTTACAAATTTTAACTAGTGTAAGGGTCAAGGCGGATTTATGGTATAAGGTTACTGAATGATTGTTTCATTTAAGTAATTGATTTTCTACGGATTATCTTCCATTTGTAGCGTATTTAAAAACGATGCACATTTCAACACACCCAAAGCATTTCGAAGCGGTCACCAATCTAGGTACTGCCCAAGCTCGACGTTGCTTAACTTCAGTGTTCTTACGGAGGGTGTTTAATATGGATGTAAAAGATGATACTAAGAAATGAAGATGATGATAATAATTGGGATAGATAGCAGAGGAACTTTGACTTGAAGTATTCAGGGGTGAATCCGTGCAGTAGTTTGTCCCACAAACTAGCCGAGGGGAAGCTGATCCTTAAAAATGGAATACGGGGTAATATTGGGTTATTCGAATCTGTCATAATGTGTGTAAAAATTGTACTATGTTTCGACATATCTGAGCGCTTTCAGCCATATTACGGATGGAGTTTCCGTGTGTGTTTAAATGGAGAGAGATGTAACGTGAGTATTTTCGATAGGTATGTAGTGGTATGTCGAGTATAATTTTTTTTATGGGTGTGGCTTGATCAGGGAAGTAGTTCTGTTAACATGTGGATTCAAGAATAACATTAGTTCACTGTAATTTACAATCTATGAATTCACATGTTCATTAAGGCAGATGTCACAGTCAATCTCAGACTGAATACGTTCTGGAATAGAGTCTAGATCATCTAAGAGTCCTTTTTAAACTTCAAATTCTCAAACCTTTTGACCTCAAAACGACTGTAACCCCCAAAAAGTAGATTTCTTCAACTAGACCTATTCTCCGTCTCTTTCACGCAATCTTTGACAATAATTTAAAGACTTATCGTGATGTCTTTAACAGGATCCTTGAAATGACTTGTGGATTTTGGTCTGGCGCATTTACATATAGCGATGACTCTTTAAAAAAGGCTTATTAGGTAATCAGCTTTCTATTTTCCTGAGATGCCCTGTCCAATGCATTTAATTGAGAGTGAGCAGTTTCTCTATATAAGGCCATTTCGCTCTTTGCAGAACAACTGTGTCCAGTATGAAAGACGGCCGCTTGATGTTTAAGATACTCCTAAAGCAATTTTGATGATATCTTACCGGGGTTTTGTTATGATGGCTATATAGAATCCATTTCTCTAAAGAGTACAGAAGAGCAATCAGGACACACGATTTGGTAGAAACTGATCTTACTGTCATGTAAGATGTCTCTGTGTGACCAGACTCGTTTTTTTTTCAATTTACTAAATTGCTCTGCTGGATCTTTCGAATATCTGTTTGTTTTGGAATACAAGGAGTCATTTTTAGGGATAGTACTTCTGATTTAGAGAATGGTATTATATTAAGAAATGGACAAAGTCCGAAAATTTATTTATTAAAGACATTTTTATGTTTAACTTTCTTTTTTATAGAACGTATCAAATGTAAACAAATTACGTCATATATTAAGAAATGGACAAAGTCCGACAATTTATTTATTAAAGAGCAGTTATGAATGTACGAGATGAAGAAGATTGAAGTTTATAAGCAGTAAATTCGACCTTGTCTACCGAACGCTCCTTTGTGCCTGAGACGGTAAGGCACGTCAGCGTAAATGACGGTTCCGTATAGGATGCAGGTTCGAATCCTGTCAAAGGACGAATATTTTCTATGAAAATTTCTCGGACATTCAGGCCGGTAAATGTTATTTAATACTGTTTATCATAAACAGAGCATTTACTTAAATACTTGTATCTATAAAAAAGAACGTTAAACATAAAAATGTCTTTAATAAATAAAATGGTATTAACAACTTCGAGCCTCTAGCAATTAAGATAAATGTGAGGCTTGGCAAAGTGATGCCCTTGAGACGTGCCTATATACCCTTAGCATTTATATGCTGACGGCAAGCCCGAACACAATTCATGCTCTCGACAAATGGTCTATTATTGCTTGATGTCCTTTTCGGTATGAGCTATGAGGACCGCATCGTCAGCATAGAGCAACTCTCGGTCAATTGATGGGAAGACATGAGCCTTGAAAGTAGTCAAGTCAAAGATTTTACTCTTGGCCCTAAAACGCAGGTACACGCTGATTACAAAATCCAAGAAAGTTTACGTGAGATCCACAGCAAAAGAAAGAAAAATTAGAGCTAAACTTTCACCTTGCTTACTTGTATTTTCGATGGGTTACGTTAATGACCCATTGAAGTTAAAACGTCTCTTTCGTCTCTTTATGAAGTTTGTTTTTAACATTCTTATATAGTCTAGAGGACAATATATCTTTCCGAGAATAGTCTAGAGGACATTCCTATTCATAGATTCAAAGGCATTCGTCAAATTGACAAAGATCTGATAGAAAGCAACAGGATGGTCGAAGCATTTCTTCTGCAGTTGACGGACGTAGAAGATGATATCTGTTATACTTCTTCCGGTATAAATCCACATTTTGCCTCAGGGATGAAAAGGATAAGAGTGATTGAGGCAAACTGTCAGGAACATCTTCTGCTTAAGTTTCAAAGATGTCTTTTCCCATGAGTCATCGCATATTTTCTATGAAAATGTTTCGGATATTCAGGCCGGTAAATGTTAATACTATTTATTATAAACAGACCCCTTACTTAAATATTTGTATCTATAAAAAGAACGTATAAACATAAAAAAAAATGTCTTAAAACAATTGTCGGACTTTGTCCATTTCATTACACACACACACATATATATATATATATATATATATATATATATATATATATATATATATATATATATATATATATATGTATGTGTGTGTGCGTGTGTGTATAATGGTTATCTGTTCTAGAATTATTTCATCACATATGTTTGCAGAATTATGACAACAGTATGAAAATTGACATTTGGCAATTTTTCAATGCTCAGAACGAGAAAAATATCGACAAATAAAAAAAAATGATTGAAATAAAATGAAATACATGAGAAAATATAAATGAGTTTAATACAAGGAAAGAAAATTCAAATAATATACCAATCAAGCACTTCAAAAAGAATAAAAAACGTATATGGTTATCAAAATATTAATATGATTAATTTATTTATAAGGAAACATTCCGCAGATATTGACAAAGCAGCTAGTGCTGCTCACGATTGATATTCATAAAACCTTTCTCCTAAAATAATTTTACCAGAATAGAGGTTTCTCTAGTCCACTAACTTATTTCTTTTTCCAATATTGTAGCAAGTTTCCTTCCAAAACTCGTTCTTGAAGTAGAGTGTTACGTCTTTGTCAACTCTTATTGTCGTCGATGAAATTTCTCAAGTGCTGTGGTTTCACTTATTTAGCACAGTACTTTTTTTGCGATTGTGTAGCACCAGTCTACGAGGTTCAAAGGAGCAATGTTCTCGCTAAGACCTACAGGATTTATTCGTTCAAAGCAATTAAACAATTTGATGAAAGAAATCGCTTGTAGACAGCTGATATTTTAAGTATTTCCGAACGTGTTTGGCGTTATGCATGACATATCTATTGGTTGAGGGTTAGGGTAGAAAGATTTATTCTCCCATTTGCATTCCACCATTATGGACATTATTATATCCCTGATATAATAACAGCTTAGGTCACGGACGGAACGGAATGGCTAAAAGGACAAGGAATGACAGACATGCTTTGTTCTCAAAGAGAATTTTATACTACTAAGAGATGCACAAATACATATATACACGTGTCCCATGCGGAAAACAATATCTCATATAAATCTATACAGCAAGGAATAGTGCAAGGAGAAACAAATAGGACGGCCTAACATATAATATGGAGATATTTCTGTGTCTGGAGAAGCCATGTTTCAGACACCAGATTCAAACGGGCCGGGTTCATTTACTTTCTCCCAGGCGAGGACGTATTTCACTAGACAGGAAACAGCGAGTTTTGAATCGAATTCGGAAAATCAAAAATTGAAGACTCTGATGTTGATTTTCTTTCTATACCTGGAAAATATATATTCTCAAAGGGAATAGGGACCATGAACTTGTAAACTGCTAGGGCCATAAGCGAGTGGGCTAAAGAAAGAAACCTTTCGGTTTGACTGCAGTAAAACAAACTGAAAATTGACTGCAGCTTTCATGACTGTATGAAGGATCGTCACTAAGAGGCCGTCAGGTGACCTTTGTGACTTATCTTCAGTAAAGGGAGACAATCGTCTTATTTACACATCCATATGAAAGTATCGATCCTTCGAGTCTATTTAAAGACATATTTTGTGTTTTTAGGTTAATGTTTTCGATCTGCCGCAACTTGTGGTGTTAGGCGAAACTTTCTCTGACGCAGCCTATTATTTGATCAATATAAAAAGAGAGAAAGAAAGAAAAATGAAGAAGATTCAATGGAAATAAAGAAACAAAAACAGAGACAATGAATGAAGAACACAATGCAATCTAGAGTAAGAACATGAAAGCAGACGATACAAAAAAGTAAAAAGTAAATAAATAAGAAAATATTATTTAAAAAAAGGAAGAGGACCTCTTATAAAGGAATCTAAAAGGATGTAAGAAAAAGGAAAAGATAGCAAGGAATCAGGGGAACACTAATTTAAAAAAGGCAGAATATATAAATTGAAGAAAGTAAGAAAGTAAGAAAGTCAGTGAATTTAGACGAAAGAGAGTTTCAAATAAAGATGAAGGAAATGAAAAAAGAAATCAATGCAATTTCATCAAAGATAGCATCAATTGTAAAAGAAAGAAGGAAATACGAAGACGATTTCAGGAACATAGAAAAAAATAAATTAAAGATGCGAACAATGAGAAGAATATAAAAGTCTGAAAAAAAAAAATTCGTTGAAACGAATCAAATCCACCATCAAAACTACAGGCTATCATTGAATGTCTCGCCTCACAGTGACGTCACACAGAGCGCATATCATGTGACCACTCACGATGTTCTCGATAAATCGGAAATATGTGGATTCTAAAGCATTTTAGAATCAATTTAGCACAGAGCTTAAAAAAAAAAGAAATGGAAGAAATACAGTTTGGAAAAAAAAAATTATATAAATCGAAGATTTAAAACAGACTTAAAAAATTTTTATCAGCAAATGAGACGCCGCCGAAATAAATTGAATTTCCTTTTAAATTTGTGTAGCACTTTTAGGATTCATGTTTGTTTGTGTTGATGCACGACACATGTTTCTATTACTGGTTCGTACATTTGTTTGTGGGATGTGTTTCAATCGTGATGTAAGGTTTGTTTCATCATAATGCACTTTATTTCTTCTCTTATTTTTTATTTTAACTTTTGTGTTCTATCTTTACATTCCGTTTATTCTCCATTTATCTTTGTCATAATTCCTTCTTAATATTTCTCTTGAATAAATACAGGGTGCGATGGATAAATTGTCGTAGAAAATACGCAAAAATAAAGATAACGCCTAATTTTAACAGATATATTTACCAAAATTACACAAAAAATATCACGAAATACGAAAATTCAATAAAATCATCCTATTCATCAACCACGGTCTCTAGACGAATTCGAAATCTCCTACAAATGTTCTGGACGGTCTCCTTGTTTCAGTTGGGGAAGGCTACCATAATCCTTGCCTTCAGTTCATCTTTGGAGTCATAAGGAGTTTTGTTGGTCTCTCAGTCAACTGTGCCCCACACAAAATAGTTCAGGGGGTTGGTTCTGGGGAGTTAGGTGGCCAGATATAAGGGTTAATGTGGTCGAAGAAATTGGCTGACATGCATGAGTGGGTTCTCTTGTGTAGCAAGGTGCAGAATCTTGTTTTCAGACATAGGATCTTCCAGCTGCGACAACCTTACACAGGGTTGCACTACGTCCTCATTTGATTGAGGCCTCTGTGTTGAGTCTGATGCTCCGGAGGAAAATGAATAGAGGCATTACATCGCGACCACTAGGGATCACTCAAACACTATGATGTTAACGGAATATATAGTTTTCATTATTCTAGGTACATTTTTATGGACACAACAAGCCAACGGTTGTTCTGTGAGTTCATCGTCTTATCCTGGCAGAAACTTTTGCTCTTCTGAAAAAAAAAAAAAGTTGAAGAGATTGTTTCGTTTGAGGAAAAGCATGGTAGAGTGGTTTTTCCTCTAGTTTTTCATAGCTTGGGATAAAAATTGTTTCTTTCTCATCTTGTATGAGAAATACCGAAAGTTTTCTTATAATATCTGCTTGATTAGAAACTATGTCTGTGTCCTACACTATGGACATGATTGACTGGTCAATCACGTCTTGGATCTCACCATCAAATTGAGGAGATTTTTTATTGTCATTTCTGAACAATCAGAGGAAGTTTTCCGAGCGCTCACACCTTCTTAATCACCATTAGACTCATCCAACTCTTTCCAAATTCTCTACACCGTCCTCAGATTGAAATACATACACACTAAAATGTTTGTATTGGATAGTACAGCGCGAATGCTAAGCAATACAGCATGCTGTTTCCAATTTTATGTCAGAGTGAATTGCGTCATGTTGCTCTTTTTAACACTGGTTGTGCCCAATTGAACCTACTGCACTGTGCAACCGACAAAATCAGTCAACTAACACGGGAAAATGTTTGTATTATATATATATATATATATATATATATATATATATATATATACAAGTATATGATTGGTGTATACGGAATAAATTCCAATAACCAACAATTTTTTTCTTGTAAATGGTCGTGCAAATATTTCCTGTCTCGTCACTTTTTTGTGTGTTTATATATCTAAATATATCTTCGTGCTTATGTATCATAATCTAATTGTGTTTGTATTGTCTTTTCGCAAGATGTCATAATTCCATGTCTACACATGTATTCATGTTATCATTAAGTCGATCTTTGCATTTATTCCAACGTAATTTCAATAGAAACAAAATGAATAGAATAACATATCTATTTTGTTCTTTTTTCCTCAATAATTTTAAAATTTTAAACTTAAAATATATTTAATTTATATTTTTGAAATGGGTAGTTTTTAATTTTAATTTCAAATTTTATCGTACAATTTAATACTTATTAGTTAGATTAAATTCTATTTTAGTATAAACACAACTTTAAAGCATTTAATAGTTGTTATAACCTTACTTCGTTGTCAAGTTATTTTTTTATTGAATTCTCGTATACTTGTTTTTTGATTGGTCATTTCAGTTCATGTAACAGCGTTTCCCCTTAAGAGGCGTGGTTAAATTATTTGAACCTTTTAAAACGTTTATTCTAAAATCTATATTCAACATCATTACTTGATAAGACACCAGAGGCGTTGAAACAAAATGGCTATTTTTGTAGTGATTTTATAACATAGTAATGTTGTAATTTTAAAATAAATAATATATATATATATATATATATATATATATATATATATATATATATATATATATATATGAATAAATAAAAAGGCACAACTTAACTAAAGTAACGAGTTTAATCCTCTGAAGACCTAAGCTATATTAACTCTAAAAATAAACAAAGACATGTATTTCTATTCAAACACGTGTAACCACTAAATATATTATCGTAATAAAAATAATCTTTTTTGTTAACTTAAATTTTTAAAATATATATGTATATGTTTATATATTATATATTTTCTTTCTTTTCTTTACAGGTAAAAAACTCATTAAAATTATTGTTGCTTATCTCATCCAACATAGGGTAAGTCGATGTCTTATTTTTGTTATTTTCAAGACTTAAATGAATACGACGTAATGGCGGAAATCAATGTCTTCCAGTGGAGATCAACCCCGGTACTTGGAAAAAAAAAGAGATTAAATATAAACCCTTTCTAATATTTGGTATTCATGATAAGTTGCCCTGGGTAATTGTCAAAGGAAGATAACAATGCTATTGCTGTGGCTTGTCTAGCTGAGTATTGAATACTACTGTAAGCACTGAATCTGTCGAGTTAAGTGGTGTGTCTTACCAGACCCCACATAACAACAATTAACGTAAAAGGAAATGTAACTTTTCCGCTATCTGAATTCATTGAAAGGGAGGAAGTCGTTCTATCATGATATTGATATTAAAAAAAAAATCATTATTTTTACACGCGTAATATTTCTACACTCTTATTATTAAAGTAACTAGTAAAGTAACTATTATTAAAGTAACTTATTTCTAGTAACTAGAACACTCGATTTATTTACCTAATGTCTCCATTTGAATTTATATGTATATTTGTGCCAGATGAGTTGGTAAAACAACGAAACTTAAGTTGCACTCCAAATGTAGGTATATATATTTATTAAATATGTATATATATATATATATATATATATATATATATATATATATATATATATATATATATAGTGTTAGAGATGGAAAATACCTAATATATATATATATATGTTAATGGATAGTGGATGAATTAAGGAATCAGTGTGTCGAGTTCGAATTCAGTTTAGATTCACTTATGTGCTAATACCCTTGGGAAAGTTATGGATCCTCTTCTTCTCCCCCCAGTTATGGGTAAATAGTAGGGCAGAATGAGTTCTATAGCCTTGGATGGTAACTGGTCTATACAAACACGTAGAGATATTTAGATATATCAACACGCAAAAACACGGACGAAACAGAACTTATATGTCTACGACCAGAAAAAGAATATCATATCAGACAATATATACATACAGTGAAAGGCATATATAAGCAATCATACACACATACATAAATAAAAACATAGACTGATAGACAACCACAGAAATTCAAGTTTGAATGTGTTAGTAAACAAATGCTTACTTATATGCGCAATGTTATATAAGTAAAAAGAGGGTTCAATAGATAAAATTTAAGAGGGGTAGAATAGAAAAACAAATATTCGGCTATGAACAACGCAAAGAACAAAGACAAATATATAGAAATGGGCAGAGAAAATAAATTTATACGCATACACACACACACACATGCAAAAAAAACCCACCAAATTCAAATTTCATGGCAAAATGCAACATTTAAAATAAAATGACACCGGCTAAATATAGAAAAAGAAAACACATTAACGCACAAATATATGCAAATACCTCATATATAATTATGTACGCATAAAGTACACAAGAATACATACACGGGTACAAATATATAACAATATATGTATAAATACACACATATGTGTGCACAAATGCATCCATACAAATATATGCATATATAAATATACATACACACACACACACATATACGCACATACATACATAGACACGTACATACATATACATATACGCATATATATATACACACACAAATAAATACAAATATATCAGCCTACACAGAAACATAAAAATAATCACCAAAATAAGCCGACACACTGACATACAAGTAAATACCCCATATAAATATGTAGAAACTAATATATATATATATATATATATATATATATATATATATATATATATATATATATTATCGCCTATAGTAAGTTAAATTTTGTTCTATGATAAGGTTGAGTTCATTCCTTTGATTTAAATCTAATGATTTCAAATTTTTCATTAAGACATAATCAGCAAAGGGCATATAGAGAATTGAATGCCTGAGCTCCCTTAATTAATTTCTATTTAACAGTAGGTGTCTTGTTTTTCTCCTTTAAACTCTAAAAATATTTGGACAATGAAGTCATTTATGATTACTATTGCTGCAATCTTATATATGTCCCCGCTAACGCTCTCTGTATATATTTATAGTACTTCCAATATAATGTTGTTTTTTAATATTGTTTTATTTTTAGCGTATATATATCAAGGGAGAAATTGTCAGAAAGAAAATTTATATGTCAATTCGCATATATTGGGAATTATGTATTGATATTGAACGATTATTACATCTTAAAATTTGTCGATGTGTTTGCAGTTTACATGTCTAAAATCTTTTTTAGAGGTGAAACTACAGTAACTGGAAAATAAAGATGCAATAGTAAAAATAAAATTAAAAGAAATTGCAGTTAAATTAACCACTTTGGAAAATCCCTGTCTATATCAATATAGATGCTATTACATAGAGGTAAGAATTATATAGGGGTCTGAAATAGAATGGATCTATTACAAGTAAAATGACCATATTAAATAATATATATATATATATATATATATATATATATATACAAGTATATGATTGGTATATATGGAATGAATTCCAATAACCAACAAATACTATTCTTAAAAGAGTGCTCAATACAAAGTAGAGCAGATATAATTATTTATTTAAAAAAAAAATTATAATAGAAATATGTTATAAAATCACTAAAAATAGCCATTTTGTTTCAACACCCTCGGTGTCTTATCATGATCCATATATACCAATCATATATATATATATATATATATATATATATATATATATTATTTCCTCATTTGATAAGACACCGAGGGTGTTGAAACAAAATGGCTATTTTTGTAGTGATTTTATAACTTATTTATGTTATATATATTTTTCTTTAAAATAAATAACTATATATATATATATATATATATATATATATATATATATATATATATATATATTGGGGCAATTTTACGTGGAAATGACCCATTCTATTGCAGATCCCCTGTGAAAAGATTATATTCCATAAAGTTTGCGAGATAATCTTACTGATTATGGATTCGATGTAGGTAGCAAACATTTTCAATAACTTTCTTTATCAGATCTGAACAGAGTGACAGATAAAAAAAAAATCATTTTACATAATTGAATAGTAATATTTGTCTTTTAACTTTGATCTTTGGCCGTTTTTTTCTGCCTGCATGTTCGGTTCATATTACTACTCCCAGCATTTTGCAATAGAGACATTTGATTGTCGTTCCATGTGTCGCCATCATCTCTGTTGATATTATCCAGTCCTCACCGGTTTCTCGTTATTTCTGTGTGATGTATTTCTGCGTCACACTTTTCTGTCACCTTCCATTATTACACTACATAGCTTTCTTTCTTTTTTTTTTTTTTTTGAATTTCACTTTTACTTGAATTTGGCGTCCACATCCGTAATTCTCACACGCTGGTCTGTCTCAGTTGATGCTTTATATCCATTCTGTCATCATACAATTGACAGTTAGTTATTTCCCCTTGCTCTTCTTTTGTACTTTATCAAAGACATTGTTTGAATTGTCCTTCCTAACCGTCTATTAGTGCAATATCATTGGCAAGAATTAGGCTCATAAATTAATGCCCACCTGTAATAAATCCTCGTAGATTTTTGTCAGTTGTTTTAAGGTACTTTCGCTGCTCAGGTGGCATGAATCTGCTGAGAAAATGCGTCCTTCTCATACTAACCATTCGATATCTGTGCAGTAACTGAAATTCTGTGCCATCTGCCTGCAGTTACCTTTCTAAACACACTCATGTCGTTTATATTTATAGGTAAAATTTTCTACTAAAGTGTCTTTTCTATATGTATCATTTTTTCTAGTACTTCAATTGTTAATCCTTTTATGATTAAATGTTTTAGCGTAATCTTTCAAACATTATAAGTTTATGTACATTATATTGCCCGGGTGTCATCACATTCTGGGCATAAATATAATACTTATTCTTTAAGTGGGCTTAATAAACTACACAATTCTTGCCCTATTCCCAATCACACTCTCCTGTGAGCTTTATTTAAATCCTAATGAGGAAAATAACTGTTGAACTTATTGCCCCATTAAATTCTTTCTTACTATGTTTCCCTGACGTCCCAGATCTGATATATTCCATTATTTCGCAGGTTTCATTTAATTTAAATTATATATTATTCATTCAAAAATGCTTGCTGTCAATAAAAATGCAAAATATATATATATATATATATATATATATATATATATATATATTGTGTAATTTTCTCATTCATACATGTTTCATTAAATAATATAGACAAGTGTTAATATATGTTTACATAAAATAAATAGACAACACTTGTCTATATTGTTTAATGAAACATGTAAATATATATATATATATATATATATATATATATAAGTATAATATATATATATATATATATATATATATATATATATATATATATATATTCATTTCTCATTCATACATGTTTCATTAAACAATATAGACAAGTGATGTCTATTTATTTTATGCAAAACATATATTAACACTTGTCTATATTTTTTAATGAAACATGTATGAATGAGAAAATGCTGCCTTTTTAATACAATAATATATATATATATATATATATATATATATATATAGAGAGAGAGAGAGAGAGAGAGAGAGAGATAGACAGATCGAGAGAGAGAGAGAGAAATGACAGAAAACAAATGGAGTTAAATTGCACTGTTCGTTGTATTTACTTTACTAGTTCAGTTATTATTATTTTCTATAGATGTGCCATATTTTTTTTAATTTTATATACAGGTCGCTTTAAGAGGCTTCCCAAATCTTGTTTTTTTTCTGTTAACTTTACGTCTGATTAACCTAACCGTCCCTTCAATGTCTTTTCAAAAAAATTGAACATCTTATATTTGCCTACAATGACGATGCATCTGTCGCTGACATAGTTTTCGCAATTGTCAATTATGGCCAGACTTTCTTCCTGTTTATCATGGCATGAAAAATAACTCACCCACCACCGCCCTCTGAGCGTACTTTTCTATTTAGCGTAGATCTGAAATTTAATTGGTCAGTCAAAACATACCCACATGTCTATTTTTAATTCTGACCTTATTTTTCCGACCCCATTTAACTTTCGAAAAAGAGGTGACATTTTGTTTTAAAATTTTCTTAAAAATCATTTAATCAGCAGTTGCTTACATGCAGCCGAAGAAGCACAATCAAAGTATTGATACATGAAATCTTTTGCGTATCATTTTCAACGTTTTATCCCAATCTCTTGTAATAAAAAATATATATATATATATATATATATATATATATATATATATATATATATATATATATATATATGGGGGGGGTGTGTGTGTGTGTGTGTGTGTGTGTAAATTACGACATAAACAATTTTGAAAATTCCTACAGCAACCCAGAAACTGATTCTAATAATTCATTTTCTTCAGTTGCATTAGTTGCCACTGAGAACAGAATCGCTTCATTCAGCAAAAGAAAGGGGAAAATGCATTCCAAAAATTATCTACTATAATAAAGTTGCTCTAATTATTAAAAAAAAATGCTGGAATATAAAGAAACCGAAGATGAATGCCCATGCAGGTTATGTTTGTAACTCCATATTTTTATTAAAGGTTTGTACATCAACTACGGAAAGGTGGGCCGATATATGTTTTTTTTTTAATTTGACTCACTTCCTTTGTGATTCTCGGGTCGCTATGATTATTCTGTATGAAATTTCTGCAAAGGCTTATTGCATATAGTTGTAATTTTAGTTTAGCTACAACGTAAAAAAGTAACGGATTATTGAAGCAATGTTCACAATGCTTTATATCAGCCCATCACAAAATATGGCTGAAGAGCCGTATGAGACCCACAGGATACAGAGTATGACCAACAAGGTGTCGTCAAGATAGTTGCTTTTGTGTTCATCAGAATATATTCGCCTCTGATCGTATACGTAAACTTCGTTTTTA
>CAHIKZ030005124.1:1247500-1252500 GCA_903632075.3 Acanthosepion pharaonis
CACAAAGGTAGGGAAAGAAAGTAAAAGAAAAGAAAGAAAGAAAAGAAAAAGAAAGAAAGAAATGCACAGGATGAAAAGAATAGGTAAAAAGAAAAGTCATACACAAGGTAGGGAAGAAAGAAAGAAAGAAAGAAAGAAAGAAAGAAAGAAAGAAAGAAAGACATAGGATGCACAAAAGAAAAGGTAAAAAAAAAGTCATCATACAAGGTAGGGAAGAAAGAAAGAAAGAAAGAAAGAAAGAAAGAAAGAAAGAAAGAAAGAAAGAAAGACATAGGATGCACAAAGAATAGGTAAAAAGAAAAGTCATACACAAGGTAGGGAAGAAAGAAAGAAAGAAAGAAAGAAAGAAAGAATCGAAGCATGAAGCAAAGTAATCAAGGGTTTATTAAAACGCGAAATGGAAAGCGTTATAAAAATGCGAAAAGAAAGAATGAAAGAAACAACAGAAAGAAAGGAATAAAGAAGAGAAATGAATGAAAACAATACTGTATAAAAGAAAAAGAAATCAAGAAAATTGGAAAAGCAGAAGGACTATTGTATAAAAGTAAAAAAAAAAAAGAAAGATTTCGAAAACTCATGAACAATAGGAAATAAAATCAGAAAGAAAGTCTTTATTGTGAAAATGAACAAATATCCAGAAAATATATCGTCTAGGAGAAAGATAGTATGAAATAAAGAAAGAATGAATGAAAGAAAGTCGAGACAAATAATGAAGAAAAAATACTCTACATTTAAAAAAAAAACAAAACAAAAAACATGGAAATAAAAATAGTCCCTTGTGTAAAAGTAAAAACTATTCATAAAATAGATAGGGTTAAACAAAGAAATAAAGAAAAAGAGAATGAAAGAAACAAAGAAACAAAGAATAAAAAGAGAAAGAATGAAAAGTACGTTGTATAATAGACGATAGAAATCGGGAAAATGAGAAAAAGCAGTAAGACTATTGTGTAAAACTAAAAAAGAGAATGATTTAGAAAAGACATGAAAAGAAAGAAAGAAAGAAAGAAAGAAAGAAGGTTAGAAAAAAAGGACAAAGAATGAAAACGGATGCTGTATGAAAGAGAAAAAAGATCGGGAAAATAGGAATTGAAGAAAGGCTATTGTGCAAAAATTAAAAGAACGATTTACAAAACACATGGGGAGAAAGAAAGAAAGAAAGAAAGAAAGAAAGAAAGAAAGAAAGGAAGAAATAAAGGAAGGACAGAAGGACGGAAGGAAGAAAGGAAAAAAAGAAGAAAGGAATGAAGAAAACTGAGAATCAACATAGAAAAACCCAGGATAAAAATGAGAACGAAAGTAAAGGATACAGACAAGGAAAATGTATAAACGTGTTAAAAGAAAGAAAGAAAGAAAGAAAGAAAGAAAGAAAGAAAGAAAAAAACAATGAAAAAAGAACTAGGAAAAAGAAAGAAGGGAAGAAGGAAAAAAAGAACAAAAGAAGGAGAAAAAAGAAAGGAAGGAAGGAAGGAAGGAAGGAAGGAAGGAAGGAAGGAAGAAAGGTAGAAAAAAAAGAAAAAAGTGAATGTATGAAAGAAAGAAAGAATGAAAGAAAAGAAAAATGACAAAGCCACATCTTTGAAAACGTTTAAGAAGCTAATTAACTAAAAGTACCTCGAGATAGATATCAGTAGAATGCGACATCTAAAACAATGCAACTATAGGTTGCTACTGAGACTTAGGGAAAGGAATAAAAAGGTGCAAATAATGTAGATATCATTCCTCGATGCCCTAGAATATGTGAATTGTATTTCTCACATCTTGCCGACACACACACACACACATATATATATATATGTGTGTGTGTGTGTGTGTGTGTGTATTTAGGTAGTAATCCTTTCATGAATATTTGATTGAATACGACAGACAAGGTTCTTTTATTTAGTTTTTTTTTAATACAATTTCTCATGTGATCTAAGAAATTTTTCCTTTTCGGATGATAAATTATATAAAAAACTGTCAATAAACATATTGTCTACAGTAGTAACAAAATAATTGGAACTGATTAGAGCAAAAAGTAAAAATAGCCACATGTCTAATGATAACCTATCAGAAATAGTAATTTAATGTATAAACTGGACTAGTTCCATTCTCGTCAGAGGCTAGTAGTACTTTGTTCCGAAATTTAATAACATTATTATTATTATTGTTGTTGTTGTTTGTGTGTTATGTTTCCTGCTTTGTTTCCCGTATAGCAGAGTCCAAACTATGGCCTTTATGCCCTATAGGAAAATTGTCATTTAATTTATAACACATTTCTTAGTATATGGGACGTTCGTAGTTTGATTTGATTTGGTTTGTTTTACGGCATATCAACATCGATGGGTTATTTAATTTCTTTTTAATACCGGTAATACTTTTTTATTTCAAAAGTGTATTGCTGATAATATCTTTTTTTACAAGGTATTTCTGGTATTAAAACATATTTTTACACTTTCAAAACCTGATCAGAGGCCTAGTTGTCGGATGTAGTTTATCATCTTACCCAGGACGCGGATGTAATTTGTTGTCATACCCAGGACGCGGATGTAGTTTATCGTCCTACCCAGGACTGGGGATGTAGTTTATCGTCTTACCCAGGACTTGGGATGTTTGTAGTAGGTCGATCTTCTGGGCAACTTCTATGTTGGTGTTACCTGGGACACTGTTATAAAATTGTCCATTCCTTTTCTCATGATGCCCAGAGCTCCAATTACTCTTGGTAAATCACAGACTTCATTTCCCACATTCTGTTAATCGCGAACTCCAAGTTCGTGTATTTGGACAAATTCTCGATAGTATTCATGGAGGTGTTTCCCTCAGTGTTTCTTCTGCTATGTCAATAAGAATACACTTCCCAAATTTCTTGTCTTTTAGGATAATATCAGGTCTGTTGTTTTTTTTTTCTTTCCCTGTCAGTTTGAATTGGCATGTCCCAGAGGATAGTTACATCCTTATTTAGTGTAAATGTGTCTGGTAGGTTCTGATACCATCTCTCAGTTATTTCGATTTTGTGCTTCTTGCATATCATCCAGTGGACACAGGTCTCTACCTTGTATGGCTGTGGGTATATTCATTTTTGCTAGTTCCTTACTACTATTACTACTACTACTTCTTCTACTTCTTCTTCTTCTTCTTCTTCTTATTATTATTATTATTATTAGCATTATTATTATTATTTCCTTTGATTTCTGTTGTATACACATTTCGTGCCATATGGTCAGAAATGTCTTCATGACATTTTCCATTAATCATGTTTGTAAAGAAAACTACGTTCACACACATTTTATATAGATAAAAAATATTCGTAATATGCGAGCTTTACTTGTGAGCGCACGTTTTTTTTTCCTTAACGTATGTGCTACCAGGAATCCCTTCAATGAGTCTACTGGGATTTTTTCCAAACAATCCGAGGGCTCAAACTACACTGGAATGATTGGTGCCTTCATATTTGTGAGATTTGCACTTCAAGATCCTTGTATTAGGTTGGTGCAAAAAATAATGTCGTTTTTTGACGTTCAACTTCAAAAGAGAAAACGACATTGTTTTTGCACCAAACTAATATTTGGATAGTTTTTTTTTTGAAGATCTTCAAAGATACATTACAATCTATGTCAATAAGAAAATTATCTTTTTTGTGGTTTTGATCAAGATTTCTGCGCAATTAGCTTTGATTTTTCTGTCAGTGTGTCTTATAAAAATTGTTACAGATCCTACCTGTGTAACCAGTTCTGGGTGATATTCATAACAGTTTCTTGAAATGACTTTCTGTAAAGGTTACGTATTTTCCGGTGAAGATATTGGCCTAACACTCTCAGGCCGAATTTTACATTTGGTGAGTTCTAATATCGTGCAATCTGATATAGGATAGTCAATTATATTTCTCTATTTGCATTATTAGGATTATTTTCCTCATCTTTGTTGCCATATTTATCACAACGTATACGTATTTTCCAGGTTGTTGGAATGTCAGACTAAAACCTTTATTTCGTCAGCTTTGGTAGACTGTTCTAGTTTTACGTGCCATGTCTAATGGATGTCAGTTATCGGTTATCTTCTGTTAATTCCCCGGTTCAATTTCTCCGCTGTCTTAACCAAGTATTGAACTCACAACTCTTTGGATCCTGTCACTGGATCTAACCACCGCCTTTATCCACTGTGCCATGTGTTCTTAAGGCAACGAAGATGAGGACAATAGTCCGAATAAAGTAAATAGTGAACATAATACATCATCTCAGAAATATAGACAGATACTGAATTATTTTCTGGTTATTCATCACAGAATCTGTATTAACACAATCTTTCAGTATTTTGTGTATTTTGTGTGCTTGGTAATTTCTAGGCAGCAAACATTGAACTTGTGGAGCAAGATTAAAACCTTCGGTTTCAGTTTTCAATCCTGCATGACGTAGCCACTTATGTGTATGGGGTTTGGCCATATCAGGTTGTGACTTAGTGGATTTACTGGCTTGTATCTGGTGATAGTAAGTTTTAAAAAATCATCAATAATATCTTGAGAATATATAATTAAGCTTTTCTTTCTTGAGCATGCTTTTTAAACAAGTGTTTTTTTATACTGCATTGACCATCAGCTATGTCGAATGAAACAGGAAAAAAAAGAAAACATTTCAATATTATTAGAGATGAGATGACATTAGAATATATCGTAATAAAATAAGTTATATCGAACTGGAACAAAAATAGATAATGGAAATATATAGAAATATACACAAAAGTACTGGTGTGTTTTGAGTACGTTTTACTAGTCTTTGTGGAATAACTACAAGAGTATTTTTTTTTCGATTTCATCGACTCAGACATCAAATACATGAGAGCGTTGTCCTATTCCTTCTTTCTACCATTTTTATTTCTCTCTTTTCTCATTGAAGTCAAACAGCGTCTCTGATATGACATAATTATCTATCGTCGCGATCAAAACGAAATTCTCCATTATTTATGAGTTATTGGCAAGGCGATAGTATACGTGCTAACTAGCTAGGGAATAATAATAATAATAATAATAA
>CAHIKZ030005124.1:1260000-1265000 GCA_903632075.3 Acanthosepion pharaonis
TTAGATGTGCGCCCGTATATCGTCGTATCTTCGGCATAGCTATTTACAAATGATCGGAGTATATACTTAGGTAGATTTATGTAAATCAGAAAGAAAGCTGCTCCGAGAAGTGACCCCCGGGGGACACCTGGGTTGGCCGCCACGGCGTCAGAGGATTTGGCCGTAAATAACTACTTTCAGGGATCAACCTGTTTGGAAGGAATTTATAATAGAAAAAAAAATTTCAATGATTCCATAGCTGAGAGTTTGTGTAGCAAATTTTTGTGCCACACTTTGTCGAAGGCCTTCAAGATATCTAACGCTATAGTACTTACGGTGTGTTTGTCGGGAAGGCAGACACATCGCAAGGAACATAGCAATCCTCACTAAAACTGTGTGTAGTGGTATTTAGGATGTCAGAAATAGGTCAGGCTGATCGAAACTCGTACTGCTTGTGGCGCAAGAGGTTCTTATCTAGGTGCTCAACAACCACCTTCTTGATCAAGGTCCCTAGAATCTAACCGATGATACTGAGGAGACGAATGGGCCTATACTGAGAGGAGGAGGATCGGTCGTCCGCGTTCATGAAGATCGGGCATAAGCTTGTCACTTTCCACATGCTTGGGGAGATTTATTCTTCCAACAGCGGTTAAATAACTTTTCTAGGATCAGGGATAATTTTGGGTTGATATTCTTAAGGATAGCCAGTGGCGTTTTTTGGAGGGTCGAGGCTTTTGAAAATTCAAGTGATTTCTCTTACTGAACTGATTATATTATTTAGAACAGTGAGACGTGGGAAGTTAGGGAGGGGATGGGCTTTTTCATCTGACGTTCAGTTTTAGGCAGTGATCGAGGCAAAGAGCGTCACCTAATCTGTCGAGGAGGATATGTCCTCGAAGACATTTATAATAGTGTGAACATCTGCTTTGCCTGTGATCCTAATTTTGTTGAGCTTTCAGAATTTGCGAGATTCAATTTGTTTTCGTTTTTTCAACCTTGGATTGGATAGATCGCGCCTAGCACCACTTTACGTTTTCCAGGACTTTCTTACAGCGATTACGGGCAGTTGTGAAAGAAAGTAAGGGTCATAATACACCACTCTTTGCGCTAGATTTTGAATTCCGGAGGGCTATGCCTACAGAACATTCAGGGCGGGGGACAAGGGCTGACTGGTTTTTGTCAGAATTTCTTTTCCAGAAATGTTCCGTTAGCAATTACGATATTAGTTTAGGGAGCAGCATGTTCGAAGAAGTTTGGGAAAAGGGATTTCGTCAGATAGGACCGAAAGCTGACCCCAGTCTACCTTCGCTTAGCGAAAAAAACATTCTATGGAACGGTAAATCAGGGGATTTCATTGGTTTTGAGTTAATCTGGATACTGACTAGAGAAATGACTAACGTGCAAACGGGGAGAGGTAAACTTTTGCTGAGAATTTTTCAAGGGAAGATGTCAGAAAAAGTTTGAGAAGTTTCACCTGTTGTCCCGTCGTATGCGGGGAAAGGTTGGGTTCTTCAATGATCTGGGTTAGTTTAGAGGCGATGGAGAAGTCTCTGCCCTATCTGCCTTCCTCATGGGTTTTGTTAGAGTGGATCAACCACGATTTTTGATCAAGACCGAAGTCATGGCAGATGTGAAGGTTCAGTGAGGATATTGTCACACCTCTGATATTCGATCGAAGATTACCGACACTTCACCCTCAAGACGATGCAGAGCAAAGACGAATGTGATACAATAGATAAGTGCCATGAGGCATCATATATACGGGAGATTAGGGTACTGGTTTTTTGTGTTCCTGACACATAGAAACCGGTCCTTGATGTAGGTACTGAGTCTATGACCGTGGCGATTTAAGTGGCCGTATTTTGTTATAATGGACGAGTAACCCGGCATTATGAACGCCTGCAATGGGATTGAAGTATTAATACACGTTTCAAACATCATGGGTTTCAAGATTCCTCCGAGCACGGTGTAAATCTTGCAATGAAAGAAAACGAAATACCTTGTAAGTTTTAATTTAGTATATTTTGTTATGCTAGTGTACTTACATATATTCGTTTCACTTTGAAAACAATTACTCATAAGATACATAAATAAATGAAAATAGTACTAATTAGCTCTATTGTATCGTTGATTCCGGACCAACCTCTGAACCAATTATCGATCGAGCAAATTAGCGATTGGATAAATTAGCAACAGAAAAAAGTGCAATTTAGTAAAATAAATGTTTAAAAATCATTAACAATTGAAATAAAATTTTTAAAAAAGGAAGAGAACAATTTGTTTATTTTGTAGACTATGGAGAAGTTTTTTTTTTTATGGTTACTGACTATAAGACTATTACGCATTCAAAATATATTTGTGAAATTTAATGTGGAACCAGTCCGAGACACTCCGTCTATCCTTCTCAGTACATATGCTAGTATGGCTCTCCACAATTTTCTGTCCGTTGTAACTCTTTCCATTATAGGGGCTGTAACAGCAAAATTGTCCAATCATTAGACCAAGTTTGAAACGGTGTATCTTAGAAATGATTAAACATATCTTACTGGAATTCTCCAAGGTTCTGAGAAAACTATTGCACTCTACGTTGAACAATACGACTTTATTTAACTCTGATCTGAAATGATGATCCCTCTTGCTGTTGTGACCTCCTGATCAAGTTTTCCTCTCTACTGTTCCCTCTGTTTTAAACCTATTCACCGTTCTCTTGATGGTTCTTAAACGGACGTTGAAGATGGAAGCCAGATTATGACTGTTGGTACCATTACTGAAGAGCTGAATGATATTTTCCCTCTCATTATTGCTCATGTTGTAAGACACAGTAAGGGTGACACAAAACGATTTGTTCTCTTTCTAACTGAAAAACTCAAGGGTTTTTCTGTGGTACTTACAACAAATGGTATCAAAATGGCTAAGCCAGAATATGAATGTTGGTACCATTACTGAAAAGCTGAATGGTGTTTTTCCTCTCACTATTGCTCACTTCGTAAGATATAGTGGGGCTGACACAAAACAATTTGTTCTCTTTCTAGCTGAATAACTCAAGGGTATTTTTCTGTGGTTCTTACCGCAAATGGTATCAAAAGCTAAACATTGTAGTGTTTTTCTTTTAGATATTAAACATTTTGTGGGATGGGCAGTTATCCTATGGTGTTACACGGTATATATATATATATATATATATATATATATATATATATATATATATATATATACATAGATAACTAGACTCGTTTCGAAAAAAACCTTTAATTTTGATTTGCTAATAATGAAATCAATCTCGAGGGAAAAAAAGGTTTTAAATAAAGAAAGAGCTACAAACATGAACTTTTGCCGACAAAAAAATCTCACAGATACAGGTCTGAAGCCCAAAAGAAAAAAACCCCGATACGAGTAAACAACTAACTAACAAAAGCGCTCAATACAACCGTAGAACAGACCTAGATACACCCAGTGAGCCAGACAAACCTACTTGATGTCACCTAAACGGATCGTCAGGAAAGTAAGCCTTACTTTCCCTGACGATCCGTTTAGGTGAAACCTAGGTAGGTTTGTCGGCTCACTAGGTATATATATATATATATATATATATATATATATATATATATATATATATATATATAATACCTATGATTTTTTACACGTATTTGAGTAAACGTTTTGCTTTTGTATTAAATGCATATTTATTTATTTTCGTTTACCGACTTGAATGTTCGGGAAATGTTATTAAAGGAAAAAAGTGATCGCTGACAGGATTCGAGCCTGCACCCCACCCCCTGGGAGGAGAAACCGTCGTTACATTAGACGAGATTTAGTGTATCTGGTCCCCTGAGGGGGTCAACGGTTAAATAGAGTTGCATAGTGACTTATGAGCAGAAATCATTTTCAGTCTATCGAAACATGTGTATCTACTCAGTTTCGTATACCAACTTTCTAAATGATTCATATATATATCTTTGGATGTATGTATGTACGTAGAGATTATCTAAGCGCTGCTTAGATGTGGCACAAGGCCATAAGTATGGAGCACCCAGTGAGGATCGAACTCCCTACTCTGTTGTAATTGTTTTAGCAGGACGACAAGCTTGCTAACCATTACACCACGCCGAGGTGCCCAAATGATTTTCTAAGCGCAGCTTAGATGTGGCACAAGGCCGAAAGTATGGAGCACCCTGTGAGAATCGAACTCACTACTCGTAACTGTTTTGGCGCGATAAGCTTGCTAACCGTTACACCACGTCGAGGTGCCCAAAATGTAGCGATATTCCAAGCATAGCTTAGATGTGACACAAGGCCGAAAGTATGGGGCACCCAGTGAGGATCGAACTCACTACTAAGTCGCAACTGTTCTAGCGAAACCAGCTTGCTTACCATTACACCACGCCGAGGTGCCCAAATACAAAACGTAGAGTTATTTTCCAAGCATAGCTTAGATGTGGCACAAGGCCGAAAGTATGGGGCACCCAGTGAGGATCGAACTCACTTTTTAGTAGTAACTGATCTAGCAAGACAAGCTTGCTAACCTTTACACCACGCCGAGGTGCCCTATACGTATGTAGGTATGCATGCATAAATGTCGTAATATGTCAATAGCTCGAGACAGTTATTAGGTTAATTTGAATTTCAAATTTCAGTCTATAATACCTGAATTATATTGTATGTCGAAAACCGTTGAATTTTGAGTACTGAAATGTAAGGAAATTACCCAATGCAATTTGTTTAGCACTGAGATATAGACAATCAGGAATGCTAGACTGAAGCGGGAACTGGAAAGCCTGCTTCGAACCATAATTACAAGCCGGAAAAACGTGTCAACACAATTAGACAGGCGGGATGTTATTAGTCACTAAATAGCTTTGAACCCGGAATATTTATGATCAGCTTTTCCCAAACGGAAACAATCTCACGGCGTTCCTGTCAAGTAGTCTTACGCTACAGAAACATCCTTAATTGAGAATTTCAAAAGGGAACACCGAGGAAATTCCTTTCAAATTTAAAATATAAAATTTATATATATATAT
>CAHIKZ030005124.1:1270000-1272500 GCA_903632075.3 Acanthosepion pharaonis
ATGAAAGCTTCAAGCGTGTTCATTTTTCAAAATTCATTTGAAACCTTACGTATTCCAAATTAATGGAGGTACCTAGTTTAGATACACGATGACTCGTTCCATGTTTATTCATGTGATCAAACAATGCCCTCGACGATTTCGACGGAAAAGGGTCCTACAATTATGGTTTACTGTTAGGTGGCATTTATTAGTTGATGCTAGGGTTGAAGGCTTGTGTAGACAGCACCTCATTGTTTGAAAGAACTGATAATAGAGCTGTCGCAAAACAGGCCCCCTCAAGGCATGAGTGTTCGGTCTGCCCTGTTTTTTCACCTATAACTTTGGGGAAATAAATGTTCTAAAAGAATTAGGAAGAGTATTGAATATATACACTTTCATATTTGATATTTACGTCAATGTTTTAGCAATAATAAAACTGTTAGCCGACCAATGTTAATAAAATATTCATAATATATTTATATGATAAACATACCACGTGATGTTTAGCTTATGCTATCAGATTTCTTAGAATTATTTATAATGGCTGTAAAAATGTACCGTGCTTGTTTTAAATGACAAGATCTGTCCTTATTAAAATATTGATAATAAACTGTCTGTGTACGCGTCATATTTTATTATGCATATAAAAATTAACTTGAACGTGATTTTTCATTTATATATAAATCCTGACTGCATATGCCACAGAGGCATACATTTGATCATCACAATGTCCCATAAGACAATCAAGGGGAAATAGAAACACTGGAAATGTAACAGCGAACACGCAACATCTGAGGCAATGTCTGCGTCTCATGCATTTCACTTCGCAGCCACATGAGACACCACATGGGAGTCTGATTTTCAAGCATCGAAAATAAATAATCTCCCGTGCGTCCGATAACGACGAAAACGTAATGATCGGCTGAAGCCCTTTCTATGATGAAAAATACTGGGATTCTACAAATTTTATAGGATGAGAATCTGCTGTAATCATGATATATCTAAAAAAAATTTCAACACCCAACGACATTTATATTTCGCTTCATTTGTTTTGTAAAAAAGACACGTATATGGTGTCAATCCAAAAATAGACATCATTTGAAATGTGAATATCTGAATAACTACACGTCCCAGATAAACTAAATTAAATAGGCTTCATACTGAGCAATAAAAAACTTATTCATCAAAATTCGAACAAGATGGGAAAGGATATAGATATTATAACAGATTTCACAAATCATCTCAAAATGTTCAATATTCCCATCACTTGAGACATTACACACCTCAAGCTTATAGTCCAGCTCATGCCAAACACGCTATGGCATGTTTGGCATAGCATTCTTCAGCGCCTCAATGCGGACTTAACCTCAATGAGAATTTACCAGGAAGATGAATCGGGCGTGACAGTGATAATGACAATCTGCTGTTGAAATGGTGACCAAATTCACCCGACTTGACACCATGTGATTTTTCTATAGCACTTTGTGAAAGGGCAGGTTTATATCCCCCACACATTCTACACACTTAGAGAATCAATGTGGCGCTCCGAATCAAATTAGTCTGCAAGATGGGCTTCCTATCCCACAATGACAGAAGAATACTTGCAATTATATTTGAAATGTTGATTTTTTATTACTGAATGGTGGTTTTCAATAGTGTAAGTTATTTTAAAGCGTTTTTAAAAAATCCTATAACTCTTCAGGATGAAGGTGATCATAGCCCTCCACGGCATTCTTTTCGTCATTACTTGTGAATTAATACGATTTCATGTGAAATAGAGTCGAGTGCTTTCTTGTTACTTTTTCTTCAAATTTTGATTCTCAGTGTGTTCCTTCTCATGGCCTAGTAGTCACCGGAGATTGCCGAAGGCAGTCAAGCCTGATATTTAACCCCTATTTCAAACAAGAAGAAAAGAATCCCCACCTTTCCGAAGGACATTTGTGGGAAAGAAAATGCAACAGAGTAATCCAGAATTTGTTCTTGGCTTCGGTAATACCGCATCTCGTGCCGATATCCGCTACACTATCCGCACATCCTTACAAGTGCAGTCATTTAATTTGATAGTCGGACTAAAATAAACAGAATATTACGTTCAGGAAGTCAATGAAAAGATTGGAATTGCAGTTTTAGGTTTCACTGTCATTCCGCAAAACTTTGCAGTGGACCGTATCTGTTTTCTCCTTTCATCTTTACATGACGCTTCGCTAGATGGTAAAACTTTCTGACAGAGTTGATTTGGAAGTAAACAGCACGACCTAAAATGGTTAAAAGTATTTTCAACTCTGTTCATAAATTTAAATCTGAGAAAAATATTTGTTATTTTTTTTTCTGTTTTTAGCGAAATATATTTTTGAAAGTAGTGAAACCGATAACAAAAATCAATATTTTATCATTCTGTCAACTGTCGAGTCTTAAGGTCTAAAGAATGCTAATGTACAATAAATATTTGCAAAAAAAAAAAATTTTCTCTATTTTTTTTGAGTGGAAAAGTGTATTTAAATAGGGATTGTTTACTATATGA
>CAHIKZ030005124.1:1275000-1295000 GCA_903632075.3 Acanthosepion pharaonis
TTGATTTGCCAGACGAATCCTAGGGCAAAAAGTTTTATATATAGCAATATACACTCATATTTAAGATAAATAAAATAGCAATTTTCGCTTTACCAGTATTTCCAATTAGTTACGACTTTGTCTTCTGGAATTTTCAGCTGGTTACTGATAGGAGCGTGTCGAGGTATATTAAGGTATGCAACGCCTCCAAACAAAGCCAGGAACATTTCAACACCAAGCAGCCGACAGCGAATATTATCCCGTCATGATATGAAGCTGTTTCCTAATGAGTTTCCTTCCCTGGAATTTTTATTGGAACTCACGCTCACTTTAGACCAGAACTGGAACTCGTATATACGTTCCATTGCAAAAGACAATGGAAAAAATTCGATTACTTCTTGATTGTTTTGCAAAACGTTGTCTTTATAAGAACCACAGGAGACAAAAAATAGAATAATGTAGGCACATCTGGTTTGCGACGGCCCAAATCTTCACTAAATATCGTCTAGAATAGACAAAGTGGAAAAAGCGTGTTTCACGGCCTTATGGGTGATGAATTGCTTTCCTATCCTATCGCTAAACCATCTTTTTTTTTAATCGCATATGTTTAGGCGTATTACATTCCATGTTTCAATAAGTCCACCTCTTCATCCTCATTCACTTTATATCCTTTTGATAAATAGGACGTTACACTCGGGCAGTTTCTTCCTCAAAGCTATTCAAATACTTCCTCTTTTTTCCAAATCTGTTGTTGTGTTACTCTTGACCAAAGTTTGGCATCGTTGTCTTTCTGAACGTCTTCCCATGTTTCATAATTCTTGTAATGTTGGTAATTATATATTTATTATTTTTATATTGAAGTCATTCCAAAAAAGTTACAGGGACGATTAAAATTAATTTAATTTTTTATTGTCTAATGTATACAGATGTATCACCTATCCGATCTAATTAAGATTTTTACTCCATTTGTTTTTTGTTTGTTTTCTTGCTATTGTTAATTTTTAATATCCCACATTATAATAACCTTTATATACAGTTTACTAGTAGATGTAGACGAATGACCAAACAAAATGGCGAATAATGGGACGCAGTGGAACAGCTATTCAATTACGCGGCTCGCCTTTTTATACTAACCGTTTCCAAACTGGAAGGGAAGACAAACCCGTATCTGATGAAATTTCATGGAAATATAGAGGAAATAATTAGATCTATAAAGTTCATTGAAATATAAAGAAAATATTTACATCCTTAAAGTTTCTCGAAATATAGAGAAAATAATTAGATCTTTAAATTTCATTGAAATATACAGAAAACAATTAGATCCATAAAGTTCATCGAAATATAGAGAAAATAATTAGATCCTTAAACATCATTGAAATATAGAGAAAATACTTACATCCTTAAAGTTCATCGAAATATAGAGAAAATAATTGCATCCAAAAAGTTCCTAGAAATATAGAGAAAATAATTACATCCATAAAGTTCATCGAAATATAGAGAAAATAATTACATCCATAAAGTTCATAGAAATATAGAGAAAATAATTGGATCCTTAAAGTTCCTGGAAATATAGAGAAAATAATTATATTCTTAAAGTTCCTGGAAATATAGAGAAAATAATTGGATCCTTAAAGTTCATTAAAATATAGAGAAAATAATTACATTCTTAAAGTTCCTGGAAATATAGAGAAAATAATTGGATCCTTAAAGTTCATTAAAATATAGAGAAAATAATTTTATTCTTAAAGTTCCTGGAAATATAGAGAAAACAATTAGATCCTTAAAGTTCATTAAAATATAGAGAAAATATTTAAATCCTTGTAAGATGTTGCGTTTTTGTTTCTGAAGAGATGAACGTCTGCTAAATATGTTAGTGAATGGCCAGTTTCAACTAGTTTCATAATCTAATTCATTGGCCTGAGCCTGTCTTCTCTGTTAGTTATACTACAACTATCTATGTTTTCTCTTTATTTAATTCGTCCTGGTTATGGCGATAAACTACATCTGGTAGCAAGTCAACTGATCGGGGGATCGTAGGTTTGGAGGAGCATAGAACTACCTGTTAATTGCTATCATTCTCAGGTTCACTATGGCCCAGAGTGGTATCACCTGCTAGGGTCCCACCTATGACCAAATAGTAACCCAACGAAACAAAAGCCAACAATACATTTTTATTGCAAAGTGAAAATCAAAGCAACATTAAAATATAAAAATACATTTTTATAGTAAAATTACCAACAATACATTTTATGATCTACAAAATATATATCGAAAAATTATATCTTTACTCTGAAAGTACAAAATTATGTGCAAAATATCTGTAGTTGTGTGCATAAAATTACGCACAAAATATTTATATTTCAGCATTAAATAACCCGCAGAGATTTATATACCGCCAAACAAAATAAAACAAAAACATGAAAGAACTCTTTCGTGATATTAGTCCATATAATATCCAACAATTTCTTATATCAAACGTTATTCGAAAATATGGCTTCAACAAAACTACGACATACAATATCTCAGACTCTAGTATTCATGTCAGCACAAAAAAAACATTAATCATTAAAAAAACAATAACAATCTACTGTAGATGGCATCTAAGAGAAGTCAAACCTGATCAGATAACAATCTGTGACAATGTGAAGTCACAGATTCAACGCTGTGAGCCAGTATGTTTTTGTTACATGATGTATAAATATTTATGCAGTATCGCTTTAGCAATTCACCGATTTGTTAACTGTAAAATGAGTTTAACAAAACTATGAGTCAAAAGCGTATAAATTCCTTATATTAAAAAACTCAGCTACATGTACAGTGTTTCCCTGAAGTCACACAAGGAATAAAAATATTCAAATTTCAACATTTATTATTATTATTATTGTTGTTATTATTATTATTATTATTATCATTATTATTTTGACCTTTAAAACGCATGAGGCTAGTTATGTATGCAAATTACTAAGATCCCTTCCCGGCGGAATGAACAGAATAACAGGAGATTTCCATAAGATTAAGACTAAGCTGTTTGTCCTCTTAGTAACTAATCACCTAACGGAAATTCCCAAGATGTGAAAGATCACCATCATATTACACACGCTTAAGTTGCTACCGGTGTTTCATTCGTCTTTACGCGTTACTTACCATTTTTTCATTAGAAGACAAGCAACATTTGTACAATTTGTAATTTACTGTAAATTAATATACGACTTAACTAGAAGACATATATACTTCTGAATTATTGCGTAAAATTGTCAAACATTGTGTTTTTATTAACTTTTTCCTTTCTTAAATCGCGCTCTTCTCATTATTATTATTATTATTATTATTATTATTATTATTATTATTACCTTTAATTTCTGTGGTATAACATTTCCTTCTGTGTCCCAATTAAAGAGCTAATATTAGAAATGGCACCATGGCATTTTTCCACAGAGAATCTTTGTAAAAAAAAATAAAATAGTCAACGTCAGAATGGACACATTTTACATTATTATTATTATTTTTGTTATCATTTTTATGTTATGTTTCCAGCTTTGTATCCTATTTAGCAGGATCAAATTATGGTCCCTACGCCCTATAGGAAAATTTTCATTGATAGCACTTTTCTTAGTGTATGGGATATTCCTAACTGGGCTATCTTCTGGGCAACTTCTATGTTGATGTTACTTGGTACACTCTTAGTAAAATTGTCCATCCCATTTCTCACGAGGCCCAGGGCTCCAATTACTTTTGGTACAGACTCAATCTTCATTCCTCTCATCCTGTTAATCTAAGTCTCCAGGTCCTTGTATTTTGGGCAACTGTGTCTGGTTGGTGTTCATACCATCTCTCAGTGGTTTCGATTTTTGTGCTTCTTGCATATCTTCCAGTGGAAAAGTGTATTAGATTCGAGAGATTAATTGAAGAGGAAACATATATATATATATATATATATATATATATATATATATATATATATATATATATATATATATATATATAAAATTATTGATAATATTAGTGGTAAATATACATACATATCCAAAATATATAAATACCCATACATGTATATTTTTTAATAAAAATTCAAGAGGAAAAATCCAGGTAGAACTCAATGTCCAGGACAGAGTAAGGATATAATAAAAAGGCTTAAACACTAATATTCCATGGTCATAATTTATTCCATTAGAATCGTAAATACGATCCAATTCATTAGACCTACAAATTCAAAAAGAAAACAGAAAAAAACAACTCCGGAAATAAAAACAGAATTTAGAGAGAGTGTAAGTATAAGGAGGAGGGAGATTAAACCTTAAAAGAGATAATTTTAGGAGAGGTGGGTGGAAGGGGTTTATGGATGATAATATATATATATATATATATATATATATATATATATATATAGAGAGAGAGAGAGAGAGAGAGAGAGAGGTGAGGTGGGTATGTGTGTATGTATGTATGTGTATATATATGTTTTGGAAGACACCGTATTTTGACATTTTTGGAACACACCATATTTTGCTCTATATATATATATATATATATATATATATATATATATATATATATATATATTTACTAGATTTCTGAATATTTTTTATTCAACACACTATATGTCTACCCTTCTATAATTTCATTGTGATCTCTGTTCTATAACACTTACCAGCATCACGATCATCTGAGTAACGTAGCAACTGAACAATGACCTTCATATATTGCTATGTTTTCATGCTTAACGTGTCTTGGGAAAATAAGCCGGCTATAAGTCATCCCTCTCCGGATCACACAAGAGCCGATGTCCTCCTATTTAAAAGTCTCGCCTTGGCTCTTGATTCAATTGGTACAACCTTCAGCTCTCGACGTTGACATACGTCTTGAAATCCCTCTATTTAGTGATACCTTTTCACCATCGCATGAGCGCATGCGTATTTACGTAGACCACTCACCATTGGGCTAGACGTCCGTTGACCCTAAAAGAAGTTCCATTCAGCCTTTGATAATTTTAGTTTTAATGCTCAGTCAGTTAAGTGCCATATGTGATACGCGTTTGGAGGATCATGTATCTTTCCAGACATGACTGACGTAGCAGATTTTATTACAGCATTAGATTACCTTTTCTTTCTGCGATGGACTGGTGGGAAAGAGACTGATGTCGAGATGCCAGCTCAGGACTGATAATATTACATATCCTTCGAAAGATATTATCGAGAATCTCGTTTTATATAGCAGGAACACAAAACTTGATACGGCAGCGATATTCAATACAAGTATGTTTTCCGTGAACTGCAAAATCGTATTAACCTTTGTATTTCTAATGATGGAGGACGTGTGGAAACTTAAATAAAATTTCAATAAAACCTTAACAGAACATACGTTTACTTCTTTCTAATCGTTTTTACAAATTATTTCTATCGTAAATACAAATAAAGTTGTAAATTTTTTAAAGTGCACACGAACTTTATGGACACCTTTGTATATATATATATATATATATATATATATATATATATATATATATATATATATATAATGTTCTATATATTATATGCGCGGTACTTATTAGAAATCGGTGAATATCAGAGATTGAGGTAACATCATTGGTTGGATTGATTTGAGTTTGTGACCCTCACAAACTAACATCAATCCGATCAAAATATATATATATATATATATATATATATATATATATATATATATATATATATATATATATATATATATATATTTGTATAATTAGGCAGCAATCCTTCCTTTATGCATGTTTCGTTAAAACAACAGACAAGGTACTACAGTTGAGCTTTTATTTAATTTTTCTTGTGTTCTGACAAAGAGCTTTCTTTTCTGGACAAAAAGTGTGTAAGAACTGTCCGAATATTTCTGTGAAATACTTTCGGCTATACTTTTAGCCATTATGAAGGATGGTTCAATGATGGATATTCATTATAAGGCTAAAAATCAGTGTGTGAAAGTGATGGAAACACAGAACATTCGGACAGTTCTACAAACAAAACTTTTGTCCAGAAAAAGAAAGCTCTTTGTCAGAACACAAGAAAATTAAATAAAAAGCTCAACTGTAGTACCTTTTGTCTGTCGTTTTAACGAAACATCATATATATATATATATATATATATATATATATATATATATATATATATATATATATATATATGTCGGGAGGCTGTTTAAGACAGAGATTCAGAGTAGTTGCGCATGTATGCTTCTCATAGAATTCAGGTTTAGTAGGGGCGATGAAAATAAAATCGAAAACATTATTATTTATTAAACAAAATGACTAACTAAAGTTAAATATTTTTTACATATACATTAGATATACATATATATGTCTTCATAATATTACATACCCTTTGAACGATTTTATCAAGAATCTCGTGATATATAGCAGGAACACCGAACTTGATACGGCAGCGATATTCAATACAAGTATAATCCGTCCGACAGATCTTATTGATGAGAATATTTCGAAGTACACGATTGATTTATAAAGATGTTGACCCTCACATGTTGACCTCCCGGCGTGTGTACTTGTGCTAGCTTAACCTGATAGTAGTACATATTTCGTTAAGAAACATATTAAAGATATTTACTTTTTTTCTTTATACATAATGATCGTTTAAAAACAGGATATTTTCTTAAGTTTGTGCTTAGTTTAAAAAAATATATATTAAGAAGAAAATGAATGAGTGTAAGCAAGAATTGAATTAAAAACTTCAGAATTCTATTTTTTCTCATTTCTGTGCACAGACGCGTGGCATTGTGCATGGTTTCCTTCCCTTATGGCCCTATGCGATTATCGTAAGAGGTTGCTTCTTAATGGGTATTTACTGGTTAAATTATCCGGAGTTGTATGTATATATGTGTGTGTCTGTGTGTGTTTAAACGCCAGTGTTTTATGGATATACATGTGTCCGGCTTTTTGAACGCAATAGCAAAAGAGAAAATGATTACTAAACTAACTTCTCAAGCAATTTGTCTAGTGAAGCCAACAAGTAAATAAGACACCCACATAGTTATTTATGAGGAAGAGCATTTCACCATGATATATTTCGTCTGTTTTCAAAAGAGGGTTGAACTCTCTACAGGAGTAAGTGTCAGTGTGAATATAATGCGAATCATTGCCTGTCGACCAGGATTCTAGGATATATATATATATATATATATATATATATATATATATAATTGCGCAAAGCAAATATATGGATATAAATCCGACAGCATGAAGAAAAATATGTACGGAAAAAACAAACAAAAATCTTATATACAATTATGCTGTTTTAATGTTAATATGATCATATGATTAACATTAAAACAGCATAATTGTATATTAGGATTTTTGTTTGTTTTTTTTCCATATATTTTTCTTCATATATATATATATATATATATATATATATATATATATATATATATATATTCATACATGTTTCATTAAATGATATAGACTTGTTTTGTCTATTTATGTTATGTAAATTCTTTTCATAACGTCTGATAAGCTTAATAACATTATCATTAAACGAAGAACGAAAATCACAATATTGATGCATAATTTTAATCCAATCTAAGCTTTCGACTTACGTAAGCCATTATCAAAGATGACAATTACAGTACAATATATTAAGCAACACACGGACAAGACAGTGATGATAGTCTGTTTCTGTTTACATGGATGATTTCCAAGCAACGATAAACACGTGCATATAGGACGCTGGAAGCGAAAATCGCACTGCATCTCATGACGTCACATATGATCACGCAAGGGTGAAAACGAGAAGTATTAAGTATGGGAAGCCGTTGATATAAACCAATGGCTTCTGCTACCAAATAGAGACCTTTAAGAATTATTTGTTAAGATTTCATAGTTTATGTTGTTTAGGTTAGGTTTAAACAGTTTTATGTATATAGCTTTAAGAATTTTTAGTTTTTGTTTATTGTTTATGTATAATTAAACATGAAAACAATAAACAAAAACTAAAAATATATATAATGTGTGTGTATAAGACAGAGACAGACAATTTGCCCATATGTGCTTCTTATAGAATTTGGGTTTAGTAGGGGTGATGAAAAGAATTCGAAAAGATAATAATATTGAACAAAATGACTAACTAAAGTTAAATATTTTTCTAAATACATATTAGATATACATATATATTTCTACATAATATTACATATCCTTTGAAAGATTTTATCGAGAAGCTCGTGATATATAGCAGGAACACCAACCTTGATACGGCAGCAAAATTCAATACAAGTATAATAATATATCCGATATCCTTGCGACAGATCTTATTGATGAGAATATTTCGAAGTACACGATTGATTTACAATGATGTTGATCCTCACTTGTTGACCTCCCGGCGTGTGTAGTTGTGCCAGCTTAACCTGATAGTAGTACATAGTTCGTTAAGAAATATTAAAGATATTTACATTTTTCTTTAAAACATGATGATCGTTTAAAGACAGGATATTTTCTTAAGTTTGTGCTTAGTTTAAAAAATATATATATTAAGAAGAAAATGAATCAGTGTGTAAGCAAAAATTGAATCAAAAACTTCAGAAACCTATTTTTTCTTATTTTTTTTTAAGAATGAAATAAAAAATATTAGATTAATATCTTAAAATGGGAAAAACTTACAAAAAATAAATTCTTAATAAATGAAGTTTGATTAGAAACATGAGTGAAGAAAGTTTGACGATGATAAAAATATAAACGCGGGAAAAATTTAAAAAAAAACAACAAACAAACAAATCGAGGATCCCCTCCATAAATAAAGAGATCAATAAGTCACTAGATAAGAGAGTAACGATGTCACTAAAAATGTAAATATTTATAAGTATCTGATTAATAAGAAAGAAATACACGGTGAAGTGGGAGGAAAAAAATTCGTAAATTTAGAGATAATACACAAAATTATGAAGGAAAAATGTATTCCTATTTAGAAATGATTCATGCATAACAGACATTTTTTTTTTCCGGGCAAGTTTGATATATGACTACAAGTTTTAAAAATCCGTTCGATAAAGAAAAAACACACACACATATACAACCACCACCCACGGGAACAAGCATATATATATATATATATATATATATATATATATATATATATATATATATATATATATATATACACGCATATGAAAAATATATAGAGAGATATATATAAATTTTGTATATATATATATATATATATATATATATATATATAATGTGTGTGTGTGTGTGTGTGTGTGTGTGTGTGTGTGTGTGTGTGTGTGTGTGTGTGTACTCATAAAATGTGTCATCTGATTATGCTTAAAAAATGACTTGCAAATGATATATTTTGTTTTGCCTCCGTTTAATACTCTTATCGCAATTGCTATTCAGATCCCGTGCCATTCTATCGATGATCGATGACAGAGATTTTGAGATGTGCGTATATTTATTCGCTCAGCAACACGCAAGCACACGCGAATAGGAAACGATCAACACATATTTACACACACAAACACACACTAACATAACAAGTCATTCAATGCATTAGTTATAAAAATACATAATTTCAGCTACAACTTCGATTTCAAGAATGGCACACCTAATATATGAGAAAATAACTTAGCCACAATGTACTTTAGAGTACAATTATCGGTTCTTCATAAAGTGTTAATTTACGCCCTGGATCTTTTCAAATGACTCTTTTCCAAAACCAACATATATGATGTTATTTTTTTATGAAAAAACAGGTTAATTGACAACCTTTAAATATTTAATAGAAATAGATGAAGACATAAATAATTAAAAAGAAAATAACAGAAAAGAAAAAAATAATAATTAAAACAACATTTACTCACATTCAGTTATTAGGCAAAAATAAAATGAAATTCCTTAGCCACCTCCATGATTTACCATTACTCCCAAACCTAGTATTACGAATTTTTTTTAGTGTGTTCCTCGTTCTAAAATATTGAAAACTTTTCTTATTTTTCGTCCAATTTACTTCTTTATATAAATACAGTTAGGAAATTAATTTACTTTGATTATGTTAGTAAACACGTTGATACTGACCTTTCTGCAAGTACGATTCTACCAAGGTGCTTTCATCAGGAAGTAAGCTAAATTACTGTATGACGAAACCATTTTTGTAGAAACAGTGTTTGCAGAAACGTCAGTGTTTCGGATATTTTTTATCTTAAATTAGCCTACATTTCTTTTTACGAAAATTGTACTGAGCTCTCGTTTAATATTTAGCCATTCTTTTTTGGCGAATATATATATATATATATATATATATATATATATATATATATATATATATATATATGATGTTTAAGATTAAGGAAACTTAAATTTAAATATGAATTGCTTGTTGTTTTCCCCTACTTCGAAGATTTTATTTTTCAAAATGTTCCTTTAAAAACAAAAACACACACACACAAAAAAAAATACGCCTTGAAGAATGAATTACCAAGAAACTTCGAAGTCGGGAAAAATCAAATAACTAATATTTAAAGTTAAAATTAAAGTTAAGTAATCTTTATATATATAAAGAAATGGACAAGGTCCGACAATTTATTTATTAAAGACATATTTTTTTTTTCTAGATACAAGTATTTAAGCAAATGCTCTGTTTATGATAAACAGTATTAAATAACATTAACCGGCCTGAATGTCCGAGAAATTTTCATAGAAAATTTTCGTTCTTTGACAGGATTCGAACCTGCATCCTATACGGAACCGTCATATACGCTGACGTGCCTTACCGCTTAGGCCAGAAAGAAGCGTTCGGTAGACAAGGTCGAATTTACTGCTTATAAACTCCAATTTTCCATGAATCTCGTACATTCATAACTGCTCTGGCGTATCGAATGTAAACAAATGACGTCATATATTAAGAAATGGACAAGGTTGCAGGTTCGAATCTATGAAGGCCGAATGTTTTCTGACTGAAAACTCATCATTACTTTTTACAATAAACGTTTAGCTGAGTCAGCAGAATTTTGTTTATTTTTAATATTAAAGTAAAATTACTTTGCAAAATATATTCCAAAGGAATAAATTAAGAAGAAGAATGCCATCTTTTATCAAAATGATATATTGAACGTGTAAAAGTTAACTTAATAGAAATATCATCAGAGGCATCCGTTTATGAGTCACCACATCCTGGAGGGAAATGCACAAATTAATTATTAAGAAAGTTTCCTTTATTGATGACTAAAATATCTTTTATCTAATGCATGATAATTTTAATTTTGGTTTACTGCTTAACACACTGACGGCCTATCACGACATAAGTAAGCTAATAAAGACTTTATTTGAAATGTAAATCAACATACAATGTATTTTTATTACTTAAGTTCCTTATTACAGAGTTGGCGTTTGAAGACAGATCACGTTATTGTCTTCTGCTATTCAACGTGTTACGCGAAATTTGTTTCCTATAAACGTCAAAAATGGCGATGATTAACAACTGAAACCTTCGGACAAAATTAATATATATCTATATGACTTGCTATTCTAGAACCAGGGAAAAGAAACTACAGCCTAACTTGAGTGAATGGATAATGAAACAGGGTTTGGAAGAAACGTATAAGACAAAAATTATAAAGAAATACAAAAGACAAAAAACTGTGGATAGCTATGATCGACAACGTCCTGAAGAGGACGGCACATAGAAGAAAATGCTCCTCCTATTTCTCTATTAATATCAGTTAAAAAGGTGCTGCACGAATATATAATATATATATATATATATATATATATATATATATATAAATTATTGCCTATAAAAAATGCTTACCTTAATGATTTACTCTTCCTTTTTCTAATTTTAGAACCATTTAAAAAACAATTCGTCAAAATATAAAAAATGGATTCCCACTTCAAATTTATTTTATATTTTAATTTACGACATGTTTATGATTTTTTTCAGTGATTGCCTTTTTTCAATCACGCTGATTTGAATCACTTACCTAAAAATATTTACCTTCTCATGACCTTTATTTAAATTTAAAAAAATAGGCTCCATCAATCAACCACAGCCAAATATCATGAGTCCCTCTTGCTTAATGTGTTTATATATAATAACAATAATAATAATAATAATGGACTCTACCGTCGGTTTCGACGTATGAAGATCTGACAATTGATTCAGTTATGAAATTTTGAGGCATAATCTTAAGTGTCACTTAAGACCCGCTAGTGATTTACAAAACAGTCTGCATATAGAGCAAGAGTAAGGATTGTAGGATGAGATCCCTGTTAGATCGGTTGATCTTTTAGATCTTGCTCTCGCTTCTCGATGACGATATATATATGTGTGTGTGTGTGTGTGTGTGTGTGTGTGTGTGTGTGTGTGTGTGTGTGTGTGTGTGTGTGTTAAGCATGCCTGGTTGAATAATCCGGACATACTATGTCTATTTTTATTTTAAAGCTCTCAAATTCTCGGATCAATTTCTTAATGCTTTTATTAAATTTATTAAGGAAGGCACCATAGATATTTTCATTTCTTTTATTTGCAAAGGTGCTTTGGTCTGGCCAGAGAGGTTGGCTAGAGTTTCACCGAATATTTGTCTCCATCAATTCCTCTGTGCACAATCCTAACAATTGTGACTCGCCCTCACTCTCCCTAATTATCGCAACCTGAACAATAAAGATGTTTATATAATTGAATATGTAAGTGGTCGTCATCTTATTTGAGCGCCGCAGCAATATACTACAGTCTGATAAAGGTCAAAAATAGTTAATTGGCCTAGGTACTGAAATAAGGTTATTCGCACAATGTCATTCACCAAAGGAACAATTGCAATGGATAATAGATGTCACTCGTAGAGTCAGGAAGGAATCTGGATCAATACTAGAAAAAAGAAATAACAGTTACTGGATATGAGAAATCTATTTTTCCTAACAATATGATTTAAAAATATGTCGACCCAATATTGGCTCAAAATGTTTATGTAAATTTGACTTTAGTGAATTTTCCTTGAACCCTCTTCTCAAGATAAATATACTTGTTAATTAATGGCAATAAATATTTTCAAAATTCTTCATAAGTTGTATCAATTCTGACCAGTTTATATGTTGATACTTGTTTCATTTAATATATATATATATAAATATATATATTTAAAAGTTTATTTAAGACCTGTTTGAAAAAAAAAATCCTTCACGCAAACAAAGAATCCTTGTTTTGGGATAAATTGGTAGTGTCAAATATTTTAATAGCAGGCAAACAGGCATGGTTTGGCTTAACTACATGCATAGAAATTTGGCTTGGCTTAATCACAAGCAGACAAAGAGACTTGGCTTGGTTTAATCACAGGCAGACTAAGAGACTTGACTTTGCTTAATCACAGGCAGACAAAGAGAGTTTGCTTAGCTTAATCACAGGTCGACAAAGAGACTTGGCTTGGCTTAATCACAGGCAGACTAAGAGACTTGGCTTGGTTTAATCACAGGTTGACTAAGAGACTAGGCTTGGTTTAATCACAGGCAGACAAAGAGAGTTTGCTTAGCTTAATCTCAGGCCGACAAAGAGACTTGGCTTGGCTTAATCACAGGCAGACAAAGAGACTTGGCTTGGTTTAATCACAGACAGACTAAGAGACTTGGCTTGGTTTAATCACAAGCAGACTAAGAGACTTGGCTTGGCTTAATCACAGGCAGACAAAGAGACTTTGCTTGGCTTAGTCGCAGGCAGACAAAGAGACTTGGCTTGGCTTAATCACGGGCAGACAAAGAGACGTAGCTTAATCACACGCAGGCAGACAGAACTGGCTTAATCACAGGTAGATAATGACTGAATAATATTGTTTATATAGGATTGCCTTGCCAGAGTTTTCCTTGAATCCTGCCCGGAAGATAAACATAACAGTTGTTAATTAATGACAATGAATATTTTCAAATTTCTTAATAAATGGTATCACTTCTGACAAGTGGTACCGTTGGATTGGGATTTATAAAATCCTTCTCTCAAAGACAATTCTTAACAGGAAGGAAGCTAGATCAATACTGGACAGGCGAAAAAATTTCTGTAAAATTAATTATCTATTTAATTGAAGAATTGTCTTTGAGAGAAGGATTTTATAAATCCCAGACCAACTTACCACTGACTGATGGGTCCCTGAATGCTGAATGTTTCCATATAATGAAAAGGCTAACATGACAATTTCTATTCAAGAGATTTGGAATTGAACACTTTATATGCTCTATCAGGATAGATACTTCTGGTTCTGATGCCCAAGTTTAGAGAGATTTCCTCATATTCATGCTAAGTATTCCGTGCTGTTTTTAGTTCTCGGCCCAGACACGGAATGCACGATTATTTTCAACAAATTAAATAACAAACGATTGAGCAAAATCACGTCTGCAAACATCGCTGCATGGCATAATTTTGTGAAGTCGATTTAAATATGTAACGAATGTATAATAATTCAAAATGAATGCTGATGTAGTTCTAGATACGTAATATTTCTGTTCACGTTTCTCTTTTTTCTGTTTTCTTAATTAATGGAGTGTCAGTAATATTTACGCTTTCTATATTCTCTACTTGTTATGAGATTTAGCTTTGTGTCGGGAGAGTTAAGAAAAATCCTTTGAACTTACATAAAAAAAAATCCTTTTGCAAATACATATTAAAACAATACATACATCCACATCCAGAGCAGACATATTTTTCGGAAAATAATTTTCTCGTTTACAAATTTCCACATTTGATTTGCATTTTTCTTCCTACAGTCAACGACTTAAATATTCGTACACCCATTAATTTCGAATATTTCTTTTTCTCAGAACCTAATGTCCATATGATGTTTTTTTATATGATAATAAGCACAAAAAAGGGAATATATACTTTATCTTATAATTTTCAGAATAGGTTAAATAGAACAAATTTGACAGGCAAATTATGCAAAATAGGAAAAGACAAAATTATTGTTCATATCTTCTCGAATGTTTGAGAAAATGATTGCAGCAATTTAGAAAAATGAGAGGACACGTTATTGAATATTAATATTGTGAAAATACAGTACGAATAATTTTGTCTTTTCCTATTTTGCATAATACGCCTGTCAAATTTGTTGTATTTAACCGATTGTTCTGAAAATTGAGCTTCATATTCTATTTTTGTTCCTATTTAAATGTAAAAAAGCCTGAAATCATATAGGCATTAGATGCTGAGAAATGGATAAGAATATGCAAAATCAGGAGTGTCCGAATAATTTCGACGTTGACTGATTTTTTTTAGAAGTTCTATTCATGATCCTGCTGAAATACGTCAAGCAATGTGTTTTTTGTTATTTAATAAAGGCAGTTCGATTATGCATGCATATATCTATCTATCTATCTATCTATCTATCTATCTCTCTCTCTCTCTCTCTCTATATATATATATATATATATATATATAGAGAGAGAGAGAGAGAGAGAAAGATAGAAAGGTGTACGTATGTGTGTATGTATAATCGAAACCCTTAGACTAAATGACAAGAAAAACATTACTTGATGTATTTCAACATCAAAATATAAAAGTGGACGTTCGGATCAACACTGAATGCCGATAATCTGTTTTGTGCGTTCTGTTTTCTTAATATTGCTCATTTTATCTATAAATATAGTATCACATAGAACTATATTTTATCACGCACCTGCCCATATACATAATATATATATATATATATATATATATATATATATATATATATATATATATATGAAATCTGCAAGGGTAAATATATCTACTATGCATTATGCCAGGTTGTTTCAGGGCCTAATGATCCTTTACGGCTTGAGAAGATCTATCACGATGCATTGTTGATTTCTATGTCTACTGTGGTTATATCTACAGAGAACTGTATCCTCGATATAGAGGACTTTTTGGATATTTTAAACTGGAATACTTTAAAATCTGTGTAAATATTCTATTCTGTAACTCAGTAAAAATTGTCGCAAAAAGTTTATAAGAGACCTGAAAGCCTCTTGTTAGGTGAAATGCAGCTTGTCTTGATAGCTCTCCTGAATCTCCTTATTATACCCAGGTGAGAATATTTATATGTGAACTGACTTTTCTATTAGTTGAGGTTAACACACCCACCATTTTAAAAAAAATCCATTGTGATTCTGAAACTGAATTATCCTCAAGTGACATGGTCCCTTAACCTACTGGTATAATCAGTTGCTGTTGGGACACATTGAGGCCCTGAACGTGTGTAAATGATCACAAAGCACAGCAACGTCTCTCTCATTGAGCTACGGCCTTGTTAGACAGATCTGTTAGGCCTATTGCTGAACTCCAATGAAATTATAGGGCCAGTAGAACTGTGCTATGGAGATAATTAGGATTTATTTTTGCGTAGTTTAATCGCCACATATACAGTAATCATCAGGCCGAAGAAATTGCAATTGAGATCCATCACAACATGCCAAGTATTCCAATTTTCTCCACGGTCCAATAAGTGATGTCATGGAAATGGTATATCCGGTGTCGTGTTGTTAACAGTCAAAATAATGGGTTTCTATTCGCATTTGTCATAGAAGATAACGAACCTTGGAACAATCGGATGGATATGCATTTAGTATAACAGAGGACGAGACACTGGCGACATTGTGAAAGAAGCTTTTCAAAAGCTAAGCAAAGTATTAAGAAACAGGAAAATTTCGTTAGAAACAATGAAACCTTACTGAACTCTAACGTAATATATGACCTGTTGACAGTTGTTATACCGGAACGTAGCTATTCTATGGTAAATAGACTCTCCCAAAGATAAGTAGTAGTAGTAGTAGTCGCCAGTTGGGATCAGTGAGTTGTGTGAGTCAGTCGATGTCGGACATTAAAGTATGAGCCCCACAACTAGATTGCTGCGTCATTAACTATTATTTTCAAGTTCCTAACGTCTTGTACGTCGAACCTAATTTAGGAGCGACTTAGTGAAATACAAGCCTCCACTGTGAAAACAGTGAAGGCTTACAATCACCTTACCGATAAAGAAGAGAAATGAAGCAACGAGGATACCATGGAACGAACTTGTCAGTACCGATGGAGATTTAGAAAAAAATGAAAGAAAAATGAGACTTATACTGAATATCGGAAAGTGACAGTTAAAATTTCTAGGGGAAATAATAGGGAATGTGTGCGCTAAAAAATTATTATTCACAGGACTAACTGACGGTAAGACGGACAACAATGCACCAGCTATCTTCTAAGCATGTGTAAATTAATGGCAGAACAGTGTTTAGAAAAGATAACAAAAATACGAAATTTACTAAGTGAGAGGGAATTGAAAAAAGTCGTGACTACCAACAAGGTATATCGCATGTAGAAGAGGGTTACTCTCTAAGATGGCCAATGTGGGTGATATTTCCTTCGGTCAGATGTTTCCTGGTAAACGCCTGATACCACAGAATGTCAAATATCTACACATTTCAGAAATGAAATGTCCCGTTCAGCTGGTATACACTATCTTGTCCCGTTCAAACTCCGATAATTAACTTAATCTTGCCATGTGCAGCCAGACTAGTGTTTAAATTGACTTACGAGATGTCAGAGAAATATCGATATAAGTCTGGGGATTTTCATGGCATCAAGTTAATGTTGAATCACATGCCATTAACTTTATGTAACATCACTTTTGGAACATCAACACACACACACACACACACACACATATATATATATATATATATATGTGTGTGTATATATATATATAATGGTCGATTAAGCATTTCGCTACTCGAAACCAAGTCATTACGTGAGTTTTATCTGAAATATTCACTGAATTGTGTCGCTTTATTTGATTAAAAGAAAAGCGAAAAACCCTGGTATAAATTCATTGAAAAGAGATTACAGCAAAAAATCAATATTTGCACATAAAAGTTACTTTCATCACTAGACAACAGACATCGATTGGACTATATATATATATATATATATATATATATATATATATATATATATGTGTGTGTGTGTGTGTGTTGTGTGTGTGTGTGCGTATAAGATATATTAATGTTTTATATATTGTGTATATCATACTATTTATATCAATTATATGAGAATCCATGCCAACGTTTGACGCTTTTAAATACACAAACACATGCACACACACACACACATATATATATATATGTATATATATTCACATTGGAGGATATATATATATATATATATATATATATATATATATATATATATATATATATATATATATATATATATTCACATTGAAGGATACTAATCTACTAGGCCGGCTAGACAATACCTATTAGAGACGCTCGCTCAACACCCACAGATACGATACCCACCCTGTTGATACTGCAATTATGCTGAGAAGACCTTAGTTATAGTTTTATCTAGCGTGATCAACAATTTGTACATCACCCACGATGACTTGTGGCTTTGTGCTAGCACAGCTATCGACGGCCTTTAAAAGTTCAGTCTAACCAATTTCATTGACAAAGTTTGGGTTTCAGACACTTTCCAAACCGATCCATTATGATAACATCAGGACGTCTCCTTCCTGACTAACGGTGCAATTCGAACCCGGGTCACAGAAAGCGAACGTTCTAACGACTCGGCCACTCGAGCATGATATATATAGATATCAACACCGAGTAACTGCAGCCTGTTTCATGACTGAACGCAAGCTATATTTAGCTGTTCCCCTCACGTGGGGTAGCATGTGTCACAAGGCCGAGTTTAATGTGGGTAATCCGAGCCCGTAGGCCCGGCCAAAAATATAGGATTCGAATCTAGGCGGGTTTGAGAGCTGTCAACCTCCCCGAACGAAACCTTGGCCTTCGGCAAACCTTCGTCCGGGTTCCTCCCTGCTAATGCAGAGAGTTAGACAGACGGCGGTTGCTGTAAGTTTGATACAGCTATGAACGCAAGCTTCCAGCTTGTAGACTGCGTTTAATCATCAAACAGATTCTCACCGCTCGTCAGTGATTAACATATAGAACCATTTATCCCTTTAGTCGGACTCATAATATCCGATGTATTATCCATTATCCCAGATGTTTATTTTTAATTACATAATTTTTCCTACACCTACATATGGCCGTCATTTTGTTTCTCTTATTTGACAGCTGACCATCAATTTGCTCTAGAATTATTAATTTCCCAATTGGTGTAACAACGTTCTTCATCTCAGGTGGAATCTTCTGGCTTTTATATGACGTAAAAGAAGATTGATTTTTGAACGGATCGAGTTGATAACGGTTATAAGAAGCTCAGTCCATAAATGAAGGCGACACCACATACTACATAGGAACTCCGATCGCGAATGGATATGACGCAATTATAAATATAGGTTGAGCCTGAACCAGAGAAAATATAAAGTTTACACTGCTTTTTGACCTTCTATTACAACGTTTTGCCAGTAGAAAAGATCCGTGAAATATCACATGGAAAATAATGGCAAGTCAGTTCGTACAACGGAGATCGTGAAGGCTGTAACTTACCCTTACAGAGAAATTACTAATTCTACACTTAAATTAGAGAAATGAATTGATGGACAATTATAGACACAGGAATAAGTATTTAAATTACGGTATACATCCCGAGTAGTGGATTCTTTCCAACCCTGGGATATATATGCCGAATTTTAATTAATAATTTGATATCACTGTGATATACAATATTTAATAATTTGATATCACTGAAATATACAATATTTAAGCTCCGCTGACTGGCATTGTGCCCTCACTTCATTAAATACACACACACAACCCCCCCATATATATATATATATTTATATATATATATATATATGGGGGTTGTGTGTGTGTGTATAAAATATACGTTTTTATATATCCTGAACAATATTAGGGAAATCTATGACAATATGGAAAACTTTTCGTGTAATGCGTTTTGGCTCTGAGGGCTTCATTAGATTAATAGACGATCTGCCAAGAAAGGTAAAATGCAGCAAAAACCTGGATGTAATTTTCCTTTAGATGATCAAGCGATTAAATCTCTCTTAATAAATTGCGGTATTTTTTAATTGAAGTAGCACTTTTAAATCAAAGTTATTCTCAGAGTCATTAAAGTGACCA
>CAHIKZ030005124.1:1302500-1322500 GCA_903632075.3 Acanthosepion pharaonis
AACCAACCAAAAAGAACATGTTGATCCGAATAGCAAAGCATATGATGCCTGTTTTAGGCGACAATAGATATTTTTACTCTAACTCAATAAGGCCAAAAATGGTAATACATATCTGTGTGAATTTGATTTGATTAACGATAGTAATAATTGCATTAACTTTAACAGGAAAGTGTGTAAGAAGTCGTCGAGTAAGTAGAAGAAAGTCGATTTTTTTGGTGGGGGTGAGAGGTTTGATATACTTGGTCATAAATAAGCTAACGAATCTAACCCTGAAGCTGCTGTCTGTATTTGTGACCTACACTCGTGTCACCCATATTTTCTTAAAGTTTTATATAACATTTCCGTAATTGTTCTGAAGACTTCATTTTGGAAAATTATTTTTTGCACTCTTATTTAAAAATAAAATAAAAATAAAATAAAACAAAAACTGGCAATATCGCGAATTTTCTGGATGTGCGGGTGGTGTAATGGATAGCAACTCGGAATCAGAGATCCGAGTTCGATTTCCAATAGAGTTACGTTACATTTAATTACGGGCAAATATCTTATTAAAGAAAGGTATGAATCCATATCTTCTCCTTCCAGCCTTTCTTTTATATACTAATGCTGACCCAATAAAAGGCTCAAGAGCCTCTCAATGTAAATGGTTAATTAAATTTGAACGAAATTATCGAAAGGCTAAACGTTCCTAATGACCTCTGAAGGCAAACAAGAATTATGTTTTGTAAAACTCTACTACTTTATTAATATTAATATTCACCCGATATAATTCCTGAGAACCAAAGTAGAGGGTTACTTCGGGTGTTGTATGAGCGTTAAAAAAAGGCTGTATGGGAAGTTCATGAGGTTATGCAAGAAATATAGGATTCACCCTAGTCTTGAAAAGGTAAGGACTGTAGTTATTGTGAAAAAAAATCCTCTCGGTAGTGTGCCACACAAAGCAGCAGTTTTTAGGAAGAAGTTGTTCTAATGGAATTTAAATAGTAATAGAATGAGGATGATTCACCCTGGGTGTACGTGGCATTGTGTGTCCCAATTGTAAAGATCAGTGGTTGCGGCTCTAAGGAACGTAGTCGTTAGAACACATGCCATGGAAACAGAGACAGACTCGCGACGTTTAATCTGTAAAGTTTTAAATAATACATCACCCTCATATCTGCGGCAGGCAATAGAAATGTTAATGTAATATTCACTCGTAATACAAAAACTTCTTACAATCCGAATTTGAGTTGAGATCAAATATAGATCAAATATTGATCAGAATCCGATAATGACAAGATAAACAACAAATAGGAAACATTTTACTATATTTATTTATTTTTAATAATTTACTGTATTTATTTTACTATGTTTATATTTTATGTTTGATTTAATATATTTATATGTATTTATTTTATATTTATTTCATTTATTTATATTTCATAAACTATATTGATATTTATTTTACTACATTTATTTATTTTCAATAAGCTATGTTGATCAGAATCCGACAATGATAAGGGAAAGAACATATAGGAAAAGTTTTACTATATTTATTTATTTTCAATAATTTATTATATTTATTTTACTATATATATATTTTGTACTATATTTTTATTTATTTATTTTATATTAGTTTTATTTATTCATATTTTATAATCTATATTTATATTTATTTTACTATATTTATGTTTTATACTTATTTTACTATATTTTTATTCATTTATTTTATATTCATTTTATTTATTTATATATTATAATCTATATTTATATTTATTTTACTATATTTACGTTTTATACTTATTTTAATATATTTTTATTTATTTATTTTTATATTAGTTTTATTTATTTATATTTTATAATCTATATTTATATTTATTTTACTATATTTATGTTTTATACTTATTTTACTATATTTTTGTTTATTTATTTTATATTAGTTTTATTTATTTATATTTTATAAACTATATTTATATTTATTTTACTATATTTATTTATTTATTTTCAATAAGCTATGTTGATCAGAATCCGACAATGATAAGATAAGGAACAAATAGGAAAATTTTACTATATTTATTTTCAATAATTTACTAAATTTATTTTACTATATTTATGTTTTATACTTATTTTACTATAATTTTATTTATTTATTTTATATTCATTTTATTTATTTATATTTTATAATATATATTTATATGTATTTTGCTATATTTATTTATTTTCAATAAGCTATATGTATCAGAATTCGACAATGATAAGATAAAGAACATTTAGGAAAAGTTTAGCAATCTAACAACATCCACTTTTTTAAAGCGTCATCACAGAATGCGATATTGAGTAAAAGAAAAAGAAATTCTGCTTTTTTTTTTACTTTCCTATTTTTTGGCATTCATTGGTTAATACTGTTTCACGTGAATTCGACGTTAAACTAACATCAGTATAATTTTTGCGTGTCTTTCTGCTTTCGGAACGCCAAAATTATACTAATTAATAGTTTATCAAGTAGAATGCAGGTAAAACATGCTTAACCAATGAAAATGAAACATCACAGAAGTGAAAATACCAGAATTTCTTTATTCTGTTTGCTCTATATCGTATTCTTTGAGGAATAATAAAAGCGAAACAATCCGAAATATGTTTAGGTTTTAATAAACTCACTAAGAGTTGATATGCTATAAAAAACAAATATCACCATTCGTGTGTGCATATGATCAGATCGTTTCTGTTGAAAGGCTAAGTGGTGTGTGTGTGTATCGATTTTCTTGTGTTTTATAAAAGGCTCAATGATAATTTTAAGGCCAACGATGGTTTTACTTACATTGCAATGTATTCAAGGTATGTTGATAAAACAACGAAAATTATCGAGTCACCAAATTATATTGTAGGCAGATAAAGTTTCTTTTGCTCGTGAAGTGGTTTTTTTTTTTTTTTATCAGTTTTCTTTTCCCCCGGTCAGATCGGTTAAACCAAAAATCTAGATTAAAGTGGCACATATAACCAGTCAGGAAAATAATATTTTGAACACATTCTTTCGTCTTCTATATTTTATATCGGTGTTCATAGCTCTCCAAAACGTCCTATCTATTTTAAGGTTTAGTAAACTTTGTTTTCTTAATATCCCCCTCCTGTTTTTGGCCATCCTACTAGGGAATTTGATTTAGCTTGGTTTCTTTACTTTTACGACATATCAATCTCAATTAATTAATCAATGCAGAAAAAAAATTTATTATCTGCCTATATATCTGAGATGACGTATTATGTACACTATTTACATTATTCCGACTATTGTCCTCATCTTTTTCGCTATATTTATTACAACGTTTCGGCTGTTGCACGCTCCGGCCTTCTTCAGCTGGTTGGAATCAGAACAGTCTACCTTAGTGAGCGAAATAAAGAGTTCAGTTCGACATTCCAATCATTGAAGAAGGTCGGAACATTGTAATAAATATGGCAGCAAACATGAGGACAGTAGTGCGAATGACGAAAATTTTTATTTCTGGAAATATTTTTTTTTCAAAATTTGTATTGTTGGTAATATTATTTTCTTCAAAGATTTATTTCTAGTAATATATATGTTTTTATTCAAACATATATTGTTGGTAATATTTTTTTTTAAATATATATAGCTGGTAATAATTTTTCCAAATTATATAACAAATTTATTCCTGGTAATAATTTTTTACAAATTTATACCTACTTTTACATTTTCATAGTATTATGACTCCAGTTTGGGGGGTTAACTATTTGACCATATCTTGGACCGTAACAGGTACTAACACTAACTGTGTGGACGTGGGAACACCAGCAATTAAGAGATGGTTCCACGTTCCCCCGAACCACCTGATCAGAGGCCTGGCTGCTGGACGTAGAATATCGTCTTACCCAGGACGCGGATGTAGTTTAGCGTCATACATAGGACCGTGCTAGGTATTTTCTACGTTGTTTCTCTTGCCTTCAATATACCAGGAGAGTTTCGGATGCTCAAGGCCCATTTTCCTCATTATGTCTCCAAGAAATTGTAACTATATCATAGAGATTCGAAATATAAGCTTACTCTGGATTACATTATTAAAAACTTCATGAAACGTCAAATTTTCAATCCATGGCATTCCCCGGTTTTACTTAGTAAATTTAAAAACATTTTTTTTAGTGTTTCACGATACTTTGTGAATTGTATCCTTATCCCGGTTGCTTTAAAATTGATGAACATTTTCTTTTAATTTTTTCCTTCCGATATCTCACCTAGACCATGTTCAGTCATCCACTTGCTTAAGTCTGCTAGGTATGTCATACGTTTATTTTCCCTTCTCTCTCTTTCCCTCTATTCGTGAGTATCAGATTCTCCAAGCCCTCCTTCCTCATTATGTGTCCCAGAAACATCAGCTGCCTCTTCCTGATAAGTATAATCCTCTTCCTTGTTTGCATCCTCTCTAAGACCTCGTCGTTGCTCACACGCTCGGCCCATGATATTATTATCACATTAGTCTGTCATATTCCTAATGTATCAGTAAAAGATTTTATGCACACACGAATGGTGATATTTTTTTTTTAAATCTGTTCAGTCCGATATATATACTTGATAATAATTTTGTTTTACCATTGCTCTAAAATTGTAATATGAACTCTAGTAAAAACTGTAGTTGACACATTACGTTTATAAGTCATAAAAATTTAGTAGTTTTAACTATACTTTGTGAAGTTCATATTTCTGAATTTCTATCGGAACTGAATAATAATAATATCACAGTTATCAAAAGAATAGACAAAGGTATATCAAAGATTTAGTCATGCCACCAGCATTAATTGGTTATCGGCTTGACAAAGTTTGTTCGCTGAACCAAATTTTGGGATTACTCTGACGTACATCAGCATCTCAATAATAACTGCATTGGGATAGGTGCAGCATTCTGCATGAATTATGAGTAATAAAACAAATAGGGCTCTATTCTAAGTCATACTTTATTATTACGTTTCATTTATGACATTCCCAAGAGTATCAGCTCTCAAATTGATATCTATGAGAATGACTCAACAATTTACTCCTCCCCAATAGTAAATCTGTTCAGTCCGATAATCTCAGAATGGCAGCTGTTGTCAAAAACGACATCCTGTCTGTTGTTGACTGGGGCAAAGGAAGACTTGTTAAATTTAATGCTTCCAAAACTAAACTGCTCTCTGATAATCTTCAGAGAGACCCTTCCCTGCTTTCCATCATCGTAGCTGAGGATAACCTCCAGTGAAGTGATTCGTTCTGCCTTTTCGGGCTAAAGTTCTTGATTGACATGAAGAGGAAAGACTGTATTGAATCCATTGCTAGGTCAGCTGCTAAAACATGTGTCGTGCGTGCTAGACAATTATTTTTTTCTCCAATAATATATATATATATATATATATATATATATATATGTGTGTGTGTGTGTGTGTGTGTGTGTGTGTGTGTGTATATATATATATATATATATATATATATATATATATATATACATATATATATGTGTCTGTGTGTTTTGTGCGTGTGCATATATATATATATATATATATAAATGTATATATATATATAAAAAGAAAGAACAGTAAGATATATAATCTGGTGTTCTTATAGATATTTTTATATTTACAAAATAGTGCTTAATGTAATAATAAAAATAATCTTACTTACTATAAGTAATTGTAACACGTTTACTTCTATTAAATAAAATATAGTCCATAAAAACTAACAATGAAAATATTTTTAAAGTTGTAATTAAAATTGTAGTTAATTAGAATGAATTCTAACCTAAACTTCTTTTAAATAGTAATTAAATAAATAAATAAAGTTTACTAAATCAGAGAAATGAATTAGCTATTTTTGCCGTAAGTGGAAAAAAAATTACTTAAATAATATTTAAATATAACATTTTTAAAAATCGTAATATACATATACTTGATATAGAAAAATGATTTTACTTACTGTAAGTAATTCTAATACATTTACTTCTATTAAATGAAATATAGTCTTTAAAAACTAACAATGAACATATTTTAAAGTTGTAATTAAAATTGTAGTTAATTAAAACGATTCTAACCTAAACTTTTTTTAAAATTGTAATTAAATAAATAAATAAATATAGTTTACTAAAACAGAGAAATGAATTAGGTTTTTTGTCGTAAGTGCAAAAAATTTTTTACTTAAATAATATTTAAATATAAAAATTTTAAAAATCGTAATGTACTTGATGTGATAATAATTCTACAAACTATAAGGGATTCTCATTACATTTAATTGTTCTTAAAAGAAATATAGTATATTAAAAATTAAAAGTAAAAATATTTCAAATCGTAGTTAAATAAAAAGTATTCTAACCTAAACACCCACCCAAAAATCTTTAAATATACGAGGGAAAAAAATGCCGTAAGAATTTTTGCCGTTAACAATAAAATTTAAAAAAAATCCAGACGACACGCTTTTAACGGATGTTAGATTTCATTGAAAAATACATCCCTACCCACTACCAAAACGTAGCAATAACTGATACATCAAAATATAGACATAATGAACACGCAGACACCCCTCGTCTAGTAAAATGGATTCATCTGTAACCATGGAAACATGAATTATGATTTTAGGTATGTCTTTAAAACCCAGTAATTTTAAAAGTTACTCCAAAATTCGCTTGAGGATGAAATGGCACTAATGTCTTTAATTTAATTGCAAAATTAAATTCGGGGCTTTTAGCTTCCATTTTTGTAACATGGTTAGAACTGTGTAGCGGAAAAAACATATTTTAAATCAATTAATGTATATATATATATATATATATATATGTATATATATATATATGTGTGTGTGTGTGTGTGTGTGTGTGTGTGTGTGTGTGTGTGTGTGTCAATCATTCGCCCATGCTTAGACTTTATGATTTTACGCGCAGTAATATACTGGTGACGAAATCTCACCAATTTGCGGTTGAGTTGGCTAGATGTAAGCGTAAGTTCTATGTGTTACAGTTTTTTGTGTATATATGTACGTAACTAGTGAGCGAGTCAAAATGACTTAATTCCCTTTATAGTCTACCAATAGAAGGTTGACCAATCAGAAGCCGCAGAACACTGTATCCGTCGTGTATAAAGGCGGCCATCTTAGTTTTCTCCTACCGCAATGACCAGAGCCAACTTGTCAGGCGAACATGACAGACAGAAGAACTACGCTCTGCTACTTTGCTGCGATATTCACTGCGAAACTGCACTACGCTTTCCTACTGTCTCCGAAATATTCACTGTCAACCTCTGGATTCTATACTCGAAGACGACCGTCAAAATGTCTAACACTATGATAAGGGTTTCTTTTCTCGCACTTCTCGTTTGTGGAACTCTTTTCCGTCTACATGCTTTCTAGTAACATTTAATCTTGAAAAATTTTAATTTAATATCAATCGCTTTCTTTTTGTCTTCTTGATTTCTCTTTTTTTGTTTTCTCTCCTTAGCAATGCTACTAGTTTCTCATTCTTCCTCGGCCAGTAACCTCTTAGGCCTAAATATATTTACATCTTTGCTTGTGTGAACTCGATAAAAAAAAAATGAAGTCATCATGGTCATTTGTTTGGAAGTAGCTGTCTGAGTTTCGAACGTCTGAACTGGTGAAAATAACGATGCAATTGGTCTTAGCGTTTACATTGAAGAAAGTGATAGAATACCTAGAGGCATGCAACATTTCGTCTGTCGAAAAGACGGTGTAGGATGGAAAGTAATTAATCATAAAACAAGGCCGGTTAAACGCTTTTGAACTTTGTCATAACTGAATAGTTGACATTTATAATGAGTGAATTAAAGCCAAGGAACCTTTCATGCGAACCAAATCTCTGCAGCTTTATTCTTTTTAATTATTGCGAATATTTGAAATCGTAAAAATGTTCCGACAATTTAAAAAAAGATGTAATATTAATAGCACAATTAATACAGTACAATAAATCACTCTTTACTGTTGTACTCATTTTATCATCATATTCACAACGTTTCGACCGTCGTAAAATCCGCTCTTCTTCAGGTGATATACGTTGGAATGTCGCATCGAACCCTTTATTTAGTCCACAGGGGTAGATTGTTCTAGTTCAACGTGCCATGGATATTTTTGTAACTCAAATCTCCAAGATTCTCCTAAGCAGACCAAGCATATGCATAAACACAATATGGGAACGAACAATAAAAAGAGCTAAAAAGAAAAAAAATAACAAAAATTGCAATATGAAATCTTGTAAAAAATGATAATAGAAACGTTACGTTTACAAGGCCTCAAAATTTATTACTTATTGTCCTGAAGGTCAAATGATCCAATGGATAAAAGCGTTAGTTGATGATATCCATTAACTTGACCCAAAGAGTTGGTAAAATACTTGGCCACAGCAGAGGTGAAAAAAAAAAACTTGACTGAGATTTAGTACGTGGACTAAATAATGGTTTCCGTTCGAAATTCCTACGTATATCACCTGAAGAAGGCCGGAGCGTACAACGGCCGAAACATCGTGAACAAGACAGTAGAGATCAAACAGTCCGAACAGTGTAAATAGTTACAATACCTAACCTAAGAAATATAGCCAGATATTACAATAAAAATTATTCATTTTGAATGATGTTCTTTTATAAATTGACGTTCCAAATGCCACATTAATATATGAGGATCGGCTGGAATGTTCATAAGCCGTCGGATGTTGTATTCTGGTCAATTTGCATATCTTTTAGTCTACCAAAACTAGATTATCTACTTGTATTTTTATCGGACGACTAGCAGTAGAGCCCGGCGTTGCCTGGGGATGTAACAGTAAGAGATAGAACAAGTATCGAGTATCATAAAAACTGAAAAATAAAATTGACAAAGATTATTGTCTAAGGTTGACGGACACGCATGTCTTAATTATTTTTTTTTTTTTAACGAATTGGTCAAACCCAAACTCAAACTCAAACAAAAACGTTGTTTTCAATCGTTATGAGTCTACCGATTGAATAGAATTTTAATATAAACAATTGTCTTGTAAATGGAATTTTTAAAGCATTCTGAATGTAAAAATAAATAAAAAAGTGTGCAAGACAATAAGAAATACTACCTGCCCCCCCCAAAGTGAAGTTTTGTTGAAATCGGTTGAAAAATGTAGGAAACCCGATCCCATATATAAACGAACACAGTCACACACTCACAAACAACCTGGGTTTTATAATAAGTATAACTCGATATGAGTTGTACCCCTTTCATTCTCGCGATGCCTCTTAATCGTGTTTTCAAATTGATTTTGTGCAAAAACAATTTTGTTTTTTCTAATTTTTTGGCGCTGTCAGAACCACCGCAGGGTAATTTTACGTAGTCCTGTGAAGTTTTGTTGAAATCGGTTGAAAAATGTCGGAAATCCGATCCAATATATAAACGCACACACACACACGCACACACGCACACACACACACGCACACACACAAAAAAAAAAACAAATAAACAAACAAACAAACAACCTGGCTTTTATAATAAGTATGATGAATTTTCCAGCCGACCCTCGTAAAAAAAAAGAGACATTTTAGTCTCCCACGGTGGAGAAATGGATTGCGGCACGGGTTGAGGAATCGGAGAGCCGAGTTCGAATTCCAGCCGAATCCATTTCATTCACTTACGTGCTAATAGTCTTGGCAAAGGTACGAATCATCTCATTCTCTCCCGCCCATCTATGGGTAAATAGCAGGACACACTGAATTATATAGCTTTGGATGGCAACAGATCTACTGCAGAAATAAATGGCAGCCTACTGCGGAAAAGACATCTGCCTCCTTAGTCAGGAATCGAAAGGTAGATTATCGCTTAAGCATGTATCCCGTATGGCATTTAACTGATGACTGATTAGTTATACGTACTTAGTATATCATTTTTATATATACTCTCGTATAATGCCGTGTACTTTCGTTTGTTCGTTTTTGTATTTGCATTGAAGCAGTTCTATCGGAATACAATAAAGGGAGTTGGTGAAACGAATAGTATACACTAAACTGATTTGACAAGACTCAATACATTTCACATGGACTTTTCTCAAGTGAGCTCTTTGTGAAATGAGTATTTTCTTGTCTCATTACAACGCTCAAGATTACCAAGAAAGGGAAAAAAAACAACTTAAAATCAGATGTGATAAATGCGAGAAGATTTATCAATTCTATTCTCTGGTCGACAAAAGCAGTCGATATCTGCGTATAGAGCGCCTGCGTGTACTACTGCGTGTGGGCCTGCGTGTTTGTTTTCTTTGCGGAATCAATCCCGCCGTATCTGGAACCATTATTCTTTTATTTTGCTTGGCAGTGCTTTTTTGTTTTGTTATTTTTTCTCGCTCTCTTTTTTCTTGTTTTATTCAAGGCAAGCTAATCCAGCTTATGGAATATTTCGCAATGCGGATGCTAAGTGCGAATAACATTGTTAATAAAACATAAGTACAAGAATAATTGACAGATTTGATTTAAAAAAGAAAAGAATGAATAAGCAACGTAAATATGAAAATATTCACCGTCAGCTGTCGACGACAAAACACGAATCTTGACGATATATGGAATAAGAAATTAGAATGTATAAGTAAAGAATATTATTGTATTATTAGATATTTTTCTTATCCTAATTTAAGTTACTTTTGATCGTAAGGCTATACTTCTATTTCGCGTAATATTTTGATATGTTACTTGATCAAATATTGTCAAACATCATTACTTATTGCCTTCCATATTCTTCATTGTCAGTTGCTATTTATAAACCTTTGTATAGGTCGTCAATCTTCGGCTATTAGTTGTCATATTATATTTAATTCTTATTAGAAGTTTCTCAAGCGGTATTCCGTCCTGGATAAGACTATAAACTACATCCGGGTCCTGGGTAAGACGATAAACTACGTCCACCAGAAAGGCTCCTGGTCAGGAGGCTTTGAGGAGCGTGGAGAGACCTCTTAATTGTTGTTGTTCCCACTTACACACTGATCCAGAGTGGTAGCACCTGTTAGGGTCCCAGCTATGGTCAAAACGTTAACCCCGAAACTGATTTCAAAAGAATTATGAAAGTGTTAAAATAGGTTTTAATACCAGAAATATATTGTAAAAAAAAATATTACAAGAAATAAATTTAAAAAAAAATTATTTCAAGCAATGCGTTTTTAAAAAAAAATATATTACCAGCAATACGTTTTTGAAAATAATATTACCAGCTATACAATTTTGAGGAAAAAAATATTACCAGAAATAGATTTTTGACTAAACAAAATATTACCAGGAAAAAAAATGTCGACATTAAATGACCCATTGAGGGTGATATACCGTAAAATAAGACAAAACAAACCAATCAACCGGTATTAATTTTCGACTTTTATATCTTTCAGCCTAATCTCATGTTTTTCATAGTACCTTAGTTAGTACACCAGGCTATGTAAACATAAATACGTATAGTATTATCCATTCTCGAGGATATATCTTGTAAATTATTCTATTTATACTATTTACATTATTCGGATTATTGTCTTCATCTTTGTTGACATATTTATAATACATAATACCTCATCTCAGAAATATAGTCAGGTACTGAAGGGCCGAAACGTTGTGGTAAATATGGCGACAAAGATGAGGACAATAGTCCGAATAATGTAAATAGCGTACATAATACCTCATCTCAGAAATATAGTCATATACTGAAGAGCCGAAACGTTGTGATAAATCTGGCAACAAAGATGGGGACATAGTCCGAATAATGTAAATAGTGTACATAATAACTCATCTCAGAAATATAGTCAGTAACTGACGGGCCGAAACGTTGTGGTAAATATGACGACAAAGATGATGACAATAGTCCGAATAATGTAAATAGTGTACATAATACCTCATCTCAGAAATATAGTCAGGTAGAGAAGGGCCGAAACGTTGTGGTAAATATAGCGACAAAGACGAGGTCAATAGTCCGAATAATGTAAATAGTGTACATAATACCTCATCTCAGAAATATAGTCAGATACTGAAGGGCCGAAACATTGTGGTAAATATGGCGACAAAGATGAGGGCAATAGTCCGAATAATGTAAATAGTGTACATAATACCTCATCTCAGAAATATAGACAGATATTCTTTTTAATTTTTTAATTCTTGTTTATGATGTCGTTTCTGTTTCCCTCAGCTGGACTTTACTGCAGTGACAATGAGTTGCACTCAAACGATCTCAGTTTCTAAACGAATATTTGTAATAGAAAAAAAAATACATGTATCATCCTATGCATTAGTGTTTTAACTGAATAACCGTTCACTCATGACTGTTGGGATTGCAATAGTGCTTATTATGTTTGTTTTCATTTCATTCAATTTATTTCTCGTATTTCTCAACTGTGGAACTCCCTTCCGTTTACTTGCTATCGTGATATCTAGAATCTTCAAAAATTTAAATTCAAAACTTAAGTATCTTGAATTGCACACATATGGCCTGGTGCAACTGCAATATATTTGGAGATTCTTGATAAAATCCAAAGAAGGATCCGCAATATTATTGGTCCTGACCTGACGTCTCGGCTTCATTCACTTTCCAAATGCTGTAAAGTTGCTTCTCTGTGCCTTTTCTATAAATACTTTCATGGTTATTGTTGAGGGTGAGATCTTCGTTATGATACCTAGGCTTTATGAATTTAAGCGCTATACTAAACTGGCAACAAGGTCTCATCAGTATGCTAACAGTTTCTTTTAATTCTCGCTTGTGGATCTCCCTTCTTGCTCCGTGATTTCCAGCCAAGGTTGGTCTTCAAAAATTTATATCCAATGCCAATCATTAACTAGAGTCTTCCTCTTTACTCAACTATGGTTCTCGCTTCTAGTAATGTTTCTGTTTTCGAATTATTCCACACCAATTAATCCCTACTGCCTTAGCGGCTTTCATCATCATCATCATTCTTCGACCTCCCTATGTTTGGTCGGAACTGCATTCACAATCCCTTTCGATCCTGTATTGTCCTGTATTGTTGTCCCCAGGTCCCCAATGTGCTACCCTGTTAGGTTGTCTGGGAAAGTCAATTTTCGTGAGAAGACGCTTCCAGATGAATGCCATAGGAGAAAGCATGAGACGATTTCCCTGTCCGCTCGGTCGCAGTGTCCGACAAACTGCTATAGTGGCTTTGATGCGTATTCGATTAAATAAAATTTGACTCTTGCAATTATAAATAAGTAATGGTGTGCTTTCTGGACTTATAAAATTAATCGACCATCTCTGAATTAGTTTTGGTAATAGATCAAATATTGGAATTCGACATAATATCTGAAGTGAACGTGATACGCAAAAGACATTCAAGGCATGGGACGTCATTGAGAATGGAACAGTTCATCGTATCTGTCAGAATCTATGGAATTGGTAGTTATCATTATTTTATCGTGGACTATTTCCCACATCATTGTTGGTATTAGCGTAGTGTTTCGGTCGTTGCAACAGTGGCAGCCACACCAGAATATATAAACCCTGCAGAGGGTAGTCGAGCATGATATGCAGCACATTTTCTGTTAGTTTTGTGAATAGTTTCACAACGTAATTGTGAGTTCAATTCATGGGTCAAGCAACGACTTTTTTTTTAAGGTGGTATAAATGAGCAGTATGAAAATCAAACTCAATTAATTATCCTTAACCTGGTAGTTTAAATAATTGGTTCTGTTCGAAATTCCCTGACGATTGCCCAAATCGATAAGCACCTGATGAAGGCCGAAGAACACAAGTGCCGAAACCTCATGATAATAACAAAAAAGATCGGGACATAATATTCTACATGTAAATAATTTACAACCTTTAGTCAAATTAATTTATATATTGTTTAGTCAAATTAATTTATATATTGTTTGTTTTTTCGGGAATTCTTGTGATAACTAAATGTCAACACCCTCTGGAATTGGAGGTAAAAATACCGAAACACAAAATTGATCGACTTGAGTACAGTGGAGTAGTCAGTTTGGTCTTTGTTAGATCACGTGTTGTTTTTATCTAGCATATTATATTATATTATATTATATTATATATATATATATATATATATATATATATATATATATATTATATCAAATATATATCCCTTATATATATATATATATATATATATATATATATATATATTATATCAAATATATATCCCTTATATATATATATATATATATATATATATATATATATATATATTGTTACCTAGCATATTATATTATATCAGATAAAGGAATTATTTAAACTCGTTCAGCAGGAAAAAATATGAAATTACAGGCTTGAAATAAAACTATGATCAATACGAATGTTTTAGAATATCATCTTAATTAATGCGCACATAAATATCACAGGGTAATTGGCCGAAGTTTTGCGTCTATATAATACCATATATAAAATTTACAGATCGTTAATTAAGTATCATACCTGATACACGCTTGGGAGATCATGTATCTTTCGATACATGACTGACGAGGGAGATTTTTCCCCGCAGTAGGTTGTCGTAACTTTTTGCTTGCCAACCATGTCTAAAGAATCCGGTCTGTCGTGCTATTCAACCAATAACTTGGTGTGGAGAAGAGATGGATTCATATCGTTTCCAAGGGTATTTGTGCCTAAGTAAACCTAAGGAACTCGGCTGAAATTCGGACTTGAGCCAATATCCCTTACACCAAAACTCACATTAAAATTTACACAACTCCTTAAAGGAGTTTAAACTTAAATCTTGAATTGTTATATCTCATAAACGCTATATTCGTCAACCCTCCAATGTTGCTTATGTGACCCAGGAATTTCTGCTAGCTCTTTCCGAATTTTAACAGCAGTTTCTTTGTAGTCTGTATTCGCTATAGCACCTCCAATATTTTAATATACTGTACCGATCATATTCTGAAGATTCGTCGTCAGAAGCAGATCTTTGAGTTCTTCACGTCTGTTCTTCTTCAGCGAAGAGATTGTCTGTTCTTCATTAACATGTAGAAGACCTAATATTTTATACCAACACTTTATTTGCTTTTCAAACACACGCTCCATTCACTTAATACTTTGCGCATTTCTGGGCGTGTATTTTTCGACTTTCTTAAGCATAGTCGAATTTCTGTATCAAACTGTCCGTTGTGTTTACTATATTGTATAGAGCGTTCGATTTTAGCATCTGCTATGTTTGTAAGTCTTCGATATGGACCTTGGACACTGTGTTGTTTGTTTTTCCTATCTGTGCATTCTGTATTCTTTCACGTAATCGTTAATACTGTCTTTCTTCAAATGCCATCAACACTGAATCGCTTATATATATGTTGTTATGGTTACGCCGAAAATAAATGCCGGTAGGGCCTCAAGCCCTCTTAGAATAATCTCGCTATGCAGGTTAAATCAATCTGATTGGAAAATTCATAGCATTTCTATTTCTATCAGTGTTCCTTCAATAAACTCTGTCTTTTTGCATGCTGTTTTGTCTCAGAATAGGTGCCGGTTATTTTCATTGCCTTTTCTGGGTAAATCAGGATTTCACAACCTTTCGAATTCTTCCTGTCATATTTTAAATAATTCCTTTATACATATATATATATATTCTAAGCGTTTCACCTTAAGCAAGGCGGGAAGCCACCAGGACGCAAGGGGTTACAGAAGATTTGGAGCAAGATCAGATAGGAGTGATAGAGGAAAGGATGAGGAGAAGGATAGTGGATATAGATCAAGGCAACTGGAGATGTCGATTGACATTACATTTGAATAGTTGAAGATTATAGCTCTCAGGGAAACTGGGATAGGGAAGGGAGTTCCACAGGCGAGAGGTGCGAGACATGAAGCTGTTGGAGTAGAAGAGACGGCTACATTTAGGAGTTTCGACAGTAAAAGGGTGAGAGCGGGATGCCAGCCTCGTAGGATGCTTGAATTCATGAAGTCTGGGAACCAGCGAATGCAGCTCTTCGGAGCAATTACCATGAAAGTATTTGTAAAAAAGACAGAGAGAGGCGACGGCGCGTCTGTGAGAGAGCGACTGTAGACGAGATGCCAGAACAGGGCCAATTATATTGCATATCCGTAAACAGAAGGGGCTCCAGACCAGATATGGGAGCAATAATCTGTGTATCATAAGTACTGATCATTATGTAATCACGATATTGGCTCTGATAATATTCTAATTACGAAATTCAATTTCTAGTAGCAGTTTCGTTTTACAAAACCTGATTGTTCTTTCTCTATGCTTTCTCCAATTTTCCTAAGTTTGATTAATATCCTAATGATTCTTTCAGTTGTGTGGATCATCAAGCTGATTATTCGACAGAACTCGCATTCATTTACATATGTTTCTATGGCAACACTTGAAAGATTAATCTAATAAATCCTCTGTTATTACGAGGCTGTCTTATTAAAATACTAGATTTTATTATAAATGTCTTCCTAGATTATTCTGTTTATCTGTCTGTATGTCATTTTCTCCAACGTAAAATATCTATCTATCTAAAGTCTATCATATCTCTCTTGGTCAAAATATATAAATATGTATTGGGTATACCAGCAAAATTGTCCAAATCGTGTAAGAGCATAATTATCCATTTCGCAAAATGTTTAAAATCTAAAAAAACAAAAACAAAAAAAAAACTAATCTGAGTTTCTTTTTTCCCCAGATTTTTAGATAAGACATTTAGCCATCTTGACAGCATTTTTCGTTAGAATCACTGAAAAAAAATCCCTTCAGTTAGCTAGAAAATCATTTTGTGTCAGCACACTGTCTTCCCAACTGAAAAATGGTGAGAGGAAAAAGATCATTCAGGCCTTCAGTAAGGGTACCAGCATTCATACTCTGGCTTCCATTTTCAAGAATCATCCAGAGTACAGTGAATAGGTTTTTAAAAGAGGGCACAGTATAGAGGAAAACTGGATCACGAGGTCACAACAGGAAGAGAGATCATCTTTTCATCTTAGAGATAAAGACATTGATTAGGAAAGATATAATCCAACCCATAAAGCGTTTGGCACGCAAGAGTGGATTTTCAGCTTTGACAGTCCAAATATCACTGAAAAAACATTTGAAAATGAAATCGTGCGTGAAAGATGAGTGACACATTCTTACACCAGGAAAGAAAGCTAAAAGGTTAGAGAGGGCGAATATCTTCATGAATAAGTTGGAAAATTATCCTGAAAAAATGAATATATGTTTTTTAACTTTATTCCAATTCTTCAAGTGTTTCCGGTTTAATTAATGATGAAAATGTTATTTTATTTTATGAGTGTTTTCATCACGATACTTCTGCTCAGCTTGGGGAGTAATTATAAATTCTTAATGACCAATAGTGTTATAAAAACATTGGATAATTCCAGTAAGATATCTGTAAGTATTTCTAAGACACAACGGTTCAAATTTTAATCTAACATTTGAATAAATTGGTTCTTACACGATTTGAACACATATAGTTTTAAGGTGTGCTATATTTATGAGATAAAGTGTTCAATATTCAAAGGCGACAAGCTGTTTCATGCTAGACGCAATCGTCAGGCCGTCTAGCATGAAACAGCCTGTCGCCTTTGAGTGTTGATTTCGGTGTTCACTTATATATATATATATATATATATATATATATATATATATATATATATATATAAACCCAAATTTTATACAGCAAAATTTATATATGGTTTTAATAATAAGGGGCACATTCTTGGAAATGAGACTGTTTCGTCCAACATTATTCAGAATGATATGTTTGACCAACAATGACCCAAACGGAAAAAGTCAAAAGGTGAACCGGGGTAGTGAAAAATACTGGGCCTCGACTAAAATAAATGTATTACTAAAAAAAAAATAATTCAGGTTTCAGGCTCCAAGTCAGTGTAAAACAGAAAAAATATATATATCACGATTCAGCCATGAGAAAAATAGATATATATATATATATATATATATATATATATATATATATATATATATATATATATATATATATAACGATTCAGCCATGAGAAACAGATCAAGGAAATTTCATCTTCGGTCGATGATAGAAACCACTTCTGAAAGCCGTAAATATTTAGTTGCCCGAGCCCTGTGCAGCCCCATGAATGCTCCTACAAAATACTCCGATGCGCAAAACGGGTTGTTAATTAAATGCAGTTCAATCGCTGTCTCACAAACTGAATGACTCAAGCGATTACTTCATCCTGTTTTATATAAGCATACACGTGTTGCTTAATCTGTGTCTCCAACCACAAGTTGGTTTGCCCCATATAGTCAGCCTCAGTCTAATATTTTAATTGATATATCACGGCACTGATTTGCAGGTAGAGCAAACCACCCTTAGAGAAAGATGAGGACAGCGGAATATTATTAAATACAACACGCAACTTGACAAGAAAAGCAAGAAGTCGCAAACGTCGACAACCTATTGGCAAGTGTTTGACTCTCCTTACTCAACCGTGGTAGTCTTAAATAAACTGGACAAGGACGATGTCCAAAGGTCAAGGCAGCCTAAAAGTACTTAACCTTACTTTCTACTGTTCGTTTATTCTCATGGCAATAATTATCCTGGGAAATATTTTAAATTTTCGCCAATTCCTCGCTAAACTTACAAGGCGAACATATAATCAAATCACGGTGGACCAAGGTAAAAATGAAATCAATCTTACGGGACTTAGGCACAAAAGAATTCCAGTTAGTGTGCAACCCAGTGATTGAGGGCCCATGATATAACCTGGTAATAAACGACTCCTTGAAGTGTTGGGTAGAAAAGGTTCCTTTAAAAAATGTGCTCCGTCATTGTTAAAATTATATATATATAACGTCATCCACAGACAGACTTTCGCAGCTCATCAGTGTGGCTAGACATCCGGTTGCCTCTAGCTAGGATCGAAACCCGACTGAATTGTCGTTAGTTGGAGATTCTAACCATTAAGCCGTCGGCGTACGGTAGGGATGAAAACGGATTTTTTAGCGTATTTATTTTTAGAAAGACGTCCAGTGACCGACAGTGACTCAATTCGCATCTGCGATGAGTCTCGCTATATAGCTATAATAGTCCCTGTTTACCAACCCACACCTCGTCCCCAGAGAGCTCAACTGAAATTGATATATATATATATATATATTGTCCAAGCCAAAGACTATCCTTACACCCAAAACATACATACACGCACGCGTAAAATCCTTGTTCATTTTATTATTGGATTGTTAATATTAAGGCGATAAAATTATATCCCATGCGCACACAGATATAACTAAAACATCTAGAGCATCTGGCCACTTGCACTGTGAACGTTTTTGGATTCCCACTAAGGTCTAAATCCCTGATATTTGAACTATTTAACACTTTGTTGCCATTAGCAACGCTTATTGAACCATGACACTCACAAATTTTTACAGCAAATATTATGATCATAATTTGTGGCTCAAAAGCTATGTCCGATCACGTGATCATAATCAACCAATCAATTTGGATTTTAAACAGATTGCAATCTGAGCCACTTACGTTGCATATAACGAATATAAGTTTCGAACTTCAGATAGGTGCAAAGTGTATCACGGCATATCCACACCTAACTTCATTTCAATGTAACGTCTGAAAATCATAGAACTGAAAAACAGTTAAAGTGACTGTAAATAAATATTCCTCAAGACTAAAGTTGCATTATCTTATTTTTTCTATATATATATATATATATATATATATATATATATATATTGTCATCCCCAGGCAGACTGTTTCACAGCTCATCAGTGTGGCTAGACGTCAGGTTGCCTCTAGCTAGGATCGAAACCCGACTGAATTGGCATCATTCCGGTATTCTACCACTAAGCCTTTGGTGAACAGGTGGGATGTAGGTGAATTTAAGCGTATTTATTTTTAGATAAACACAGTGACTAAGAGAAATCGATTCGATTTACCGAAGAGTATTGCTTTATTAGCCGTAATAGTCACTGTTTATAAACCCACACTCCTCACCAAAGAGAGCTCAACCGAAATAGGAGCATATATATTGTCATCCACAGACGTCCAAATAGTTTTGTTGTGATCCAAAATTTTTGGATGATATCTCTCCCTACACACAGAGAGAGAGAGAG
>CAHIKZ030005124.1:1327500-1440000 GCA_903632075.3 Acanthosepion pharaonis
TAACTCTGAACTAAATAACTGAGAAGGTTCTTGTGGATACATTATGGTACACAATATGTATCCGTTCTCTATATTCAGTTCATCCGCAAAGTGAATTTGATTCTGCCCAATCCTTTACCACTATAATCAAATCATATGTGCGGATATACGGGCTCATGTATTCAAAGAATTGATCTGATATAAACTCATAGAACGAGAGGATAATTATAGGACGGGTAAGCAATTGCGAATGTATGAAAACCAGTTAGATATGTTTTATTTTATTTGACTTAGTTATTCTTAAGAAATATAATATAATATGCTTATATATATATACATATATACATATATATATATATATATATGCAGGGGATCACAAAATAATGTATACATTCTTTAAATATTAATAGTTAATAATATATTACCGTGATGTGCGAAATTATATGGATGAAAATATGCAAAACAGATGGATTGGAAGAGGAAGGAGAGTTGAATACCCACCTGGATCACCAGATTTGACATCCTTGGATTTCTTTTTGTCTGTGTTTCTAAAAGACAAAGTTTACAGCAGAAACCTGAAACAATTCCTGAAATGAGAGTAGCAATTGAACAAGAATGTGCTCAAACAACAGATGAAATGATACTGGACGTTTATAGGTCTATTTCTTCAAGATATGAAAAGTGTATTGAACAGAACGGCAACCAGTTTGAGCACTTGATGTGAACTCATCATTATATGAACATTATGCCATTGGCCCAAGTAGCTTTTATCTTATTAAAGCTAATTTTCTATGTTTTTGTATATTTTTCTCTCAAATTCTTTAAATGTGTATTCTTTCTCTTGTATTAATCGTATTTACAATTTAAAATACATAAATGTGAATTTATTTATAACAATTCAAAGAGCGTTTTCGGTCTGTGTATATATATATATATATATATATATATATATATATATATATATATATATAGTTAAGTTCGAAGAATTTAGTAAGAGCTAGTTTTCCTTTTCTCTCTTCTCCCCTCCTATTTCAATATATCACTTCCGTTATGTTAACCGTCTAAATAGGGCAAGGTCTGGTCACTCCTCCTCCCCCAATGTAAAGTATACTTGAGAGAGATAAGAAATTAATCCCTCCTTATACTCTACCATGTCTCTTTAACTACTCATTTTACACTCTCTGTTAAATTACAAAAACTTACACTACCCATCAATTTTAATTTCATTTTTCATTTCATTTTTGTAAGTGCTATCTGATCATTCGGCGTCCTTTAAAAGGACTCTGGTGAAATAAATTATTATAATGGTACCTTAAAGTGACCTGTTTTTTTTTTAATATATATATATATATATATATATATATATATATATATATATATATATATATATATATATATATATATGAAGAAATATAATCATAAGATGTGCTATATTTATAGGATAAAGTGCTCAATATCAGAGATAGAGCGTATGTAAATATAAAAGTGAACATAGAAGTCAACAATTGGAGGCGACAGTCTGTTTCATGCTATATGCAATCATCAGGCTGACTTCTATGTTTATATATATGTTATATATATATATATATATATATATATATATATATATATATAGATATATATATATATATATATATCAAGTAGATAGATAGAATATAACATTTAATATATTGTACAGTTGGAGCTTAAAAGCAGTGTGCATAGTGTAAATTAATATATAATCGTATATGCGAGGGATGGTTGCAGATTTATTGGTTCGATCCAGTCGTTGGTAATCGGATAAAATGTAAAAACAAGATTTCCTTCTGAAAGAGAATAGAACATTTTCATTAAGTATAATTTAATTTTTTATTAATATGTTCTTCCTTTCAAACTGATAGTTTCAGAAGTTAAAATCTTATCTTTTGTTGTTTGTTACACAGCTTTGATTAAAATAACAATATGATTTTCAAAGTTATTATGTAATGTACAGACGAATCTGAATGCAATCCATTCGTTCAGTGTGTTCGCGAGGTGATTCTTTTTTGTCGCGTTTGTTGTACTTAGAATGGCTTCAGACTTTGAAATCCTCAAATCTCTCTTCCATTTCAATTGAAATGTATTGTAAATTAGACCCAAGTACCGGCTCACGTGTAAATCCTCCCATGTTGCAATAATCAAAAAAAAAAAAAGGTAAAATTCTCAAGCTATAATATAACAAATTTCAGAAAGAATCAATTTCCGAATAAACATAAGTTGTAGAAAAGTACAAACATAATCTTAGGAGACTCGATAACGAAGAATGAGACACAGTTTGGAAAGCCAGAGTGATAGCTATAAAATAAGATCTTCCTTAAAGAGGAAAAATGTGAATTATTGAGCTAATCAATGAGAAGCGGTAGATGACGCCAAGAAATTAACTATAAAAGAAGAAATGAAAACTACAAGCTAAGTTAAACTTCCTCAGAGATTTTCATTCAACCCTGAGACTCACTGCTACTAACAATTCTTTACTTCTGATGATGGGCATTCTGGTCGAAGCTAGTCGAGGAACCTTATTTAAAAAATAAAACAAAATTAAAAATATACAACACAATGTGTTTGATATTTTAATTTTTAACAAACTTTATTGTTCAACACACACACACAAACACACAGACACACACACACACACAGACACACACACACACACACACATATATATATGTGTGTGTGTGTGTAATATCAGCATTCTTATTGCCAATATGCTTATCATTTTGTTGTCTTTTTTATTCCTCACATTCCTTTTAATTCCTTATTAACAGGCCGATGAAATCTACATATTATAAGAAGCACCCATAGAAATTCATATATATATATATATATATATATATATATATATATATATATATATATATATATATATATGGAATCTCCCATCGGTTGCGACGTATGAGGATCTGACAGCTTACTTGATTCAGTTATGGAATTTTGTGCGATAATCTTAAGTGGCCTTTAAGACCCGCTAATGATTTACAAAGGAGGCCACATATGGAGCAAGTGTGAGTATTGTGAGATGAGATCACTGTTAGATTGGCTGACCTTTTAGATCATGCTCTCGTTTGTTGAAGCTGATTCAGACAAGCAGATAAAAAATTGCTGAGTCCACTCAAACACGTGGATCTCCATTCTACCCGCCCCAGATCAATATAACACCATAATATATATATATATATATATATATATATATATATATATATATATATATATATATATATATAATCATTGTAAAGAAGCAGTTATTTACGATACTGTTGCTTATCAGTCTGGCGAGTCTCCTCCGATCACTTTCTACAACCAGGGATTAACTACCAAAGTTTGTTTGCGGGGCGCTCACTGGATTCTTTTTTATCTCTTTCTCTGAATATTTTAGGTACTTGGTTCAAATAAACCTGCAACATTAAAAATACTCAGACCATCGCGTCTGGCATAAACATACACAGTGGGTTTGAAAATCATCTAAATTACCTTTCCTTCTGATGAAATGGAACTCGGCATGTTGCTACGATCATGTCTAAATGCCTATACCCATGAAATTACTTCCACGTCATTGATCGATTAGAAATTTGCAAAGAGGAATAATTGTTCACGCGTAATTAATTAAGTGTCGATCGAGTGTATTTATAAATGAAGGGCGGTGAAAATTTCTCAGTCCAGTGGAGGTTTGTTTTATTCATTTGATCATATATTGAAAACATTTGTTCGAGTACATTTCAGTAGACAGTTTTATAGCTTATATTGAGCATGACCTTTTATATTTATTATGTAAAGAGTTAAAAAGATCCACTTATACGTACCATTATTTAGTTACTACACAGAGAAATATTTTTTTAGAGTTTTCGCCGTCCGCTAAAACACAAATTTTGGCAGTAATTCTATTCGGCTAGTAAGATACGACTCAATATATAACAATCGGTATTTTTTTTTTTTATGCTGGATTTCTTTTTTCTGAAGTTTGTTTTTCCTGAATTACATTTTTTTTTCCTGAATTTCGTTTACTTTTTCCTGAATTTGGTTTTTTTTTTCCTGAATTTCGTTTTTTTTTCCTGAATTTAGTTTTTTTTTTCTTGAGATTAAAGACGGGCCATACCTAAGGAGTTACTTGCTAAATTTAGGTTTTATATTTGCGCGATCTCACAATTATTTGACTCCGACTAGAAATAATGAGGCAACATAAATTAGCGATCTCATTTGAAATCCAAAACAGAAGCAAAGAAAAATCAGACTTAAATTAAAACTTTATAACTAAAACCTACTGAAATTCCTGACTCACTGAGGAAGCAGGAATAAAACAACAAATCTTGATCTCTGTCTAGTGGAATTTCAAAGGAGTACGGTATTTTGAGCTTGTTCCACAAGGTTACGCCATCAAAGCTAAACTGTATTGCGAGCAGGCAGACAATGGCCTGTTCCGCTCAACGGCACATTTCGACTGCCACCAGCAATTCAACACCTTCGATGTAGTGAAAGAAGCTTGTTTACAGCTTTGTGATTCAAAGACAGCGGACTGGTATCTGCGAGAGATTCTGATGTTGGCTGATCGCTGACAGAAGTTTGTTGAGAAAGATGAACTATAATTTGAAGAATAGATGTTGGTTTTCCTTCATAAAATTTTGTTGTTTTATTTCCGCTTTTTAAGTGAGTCGGGACTTTGTGGCCAACCCAATATATTTATTTTTCAATAGATCAGTAAATTTTGTAAACCAATAATTGAAATTAAAATAAAACGCAGAATAAAAAAAAGAAACGTGTTGATACATTTATGGTCTTATGGGAAGATTTTTTTTTCTTTCAAATAAATTTCAGACACCATATATATATGAAAACCCTTGCAGCTTTTCTTTGTAAAAGAAGTAATGACTGTTAGGTCTTAATGAGATCCGTTTCTTTGAACTCTGATCTTGAATTCTGGGCGATTGTTTTCGCCTCAATTTAATGTTCTTAGTTCTTTCTTTTTTTATTCGTCTTTTTTACTTAAAATCCAAAATACCTAAGGTTTTTCCAAACGAATACCACTATATATATATATATATATATATATATATATATATATATAGAGAGAGAGAGAGAGAGAGAGAGAGAGAGAAAGAGAGGGTACAAATGAATAAATTGTCGCCATTTTATATTTTTAATTTAGCGCATGCTCGTTGTTTGTTTTTGATTTTCTCGACAACACAGTAAAGTAGGGTATGTTGGGAACCGTCTGTGAGAAAAACCTCAATGTCGCAATCAATTCTGTGCTGCTGTGCATTCATGATGCAATACGAACATTTCAGAGAGTTTAAGTGCCAATCTGAGAAAAATGCAGAGAATTCGGAAAGAGTTTGATGAGTCCAATGGTGATTAAATATTTTTTGGTGTGATTACTCGTGATTGCGACGTTATGTTTCTATTCATTTTCCAACAACGCTGAGACCCACATCAATGAGAAGGTAGTGCTGCCTTGGGTCAAGTGCTTGGATGGTCGAAGACCTTATGTCTCTCACCAGAACGCCGCACAGACAGAAGAAGCCAGTCATTGCTGCCAGAATTTCTGCGACTAAATCACCCCTCACATCTGCCCAGCTAACTCTCCAGATTGCACCTACTTCATTATTATGTGTGGGGCGCATTTGAGCAAGTCTCAAAAAAAAAAACTCTTTACAGCAATAAAGATGAACTGAAGGCAAGGATTATGGGAACAATCAACAACGTAAAGAAGGAGATCGTCCAGATGAGTTGCAGTAGATTCCGAAGTCGTAAGGAGGCCGTGGTTGAAACCAATGATGATTTTATTGAATAAATTTACTCTTTATTATTTCAAGATATTTTGGTGTAATTTTGGCAAATATGTTGTTCTAGTTACACGTGCCATGTTTGATGGATGTCAGTTATCAGTTATCTCCAGCTAATTTCCCTCTGAAAGTTTTCCACTGCCTTAACCGGGTATTGAACTCACACTCTTTGTGTCCTGTCACTGGGTCTAACCATAGCCTTTATCCACTGTGCCATGTGTCCTTGATGACACAAGGAACTAGAACAGTCTTCCCCAGTGAGCGAAAAAAGGGTTCAGTTCGAAATTCCAACCACCTGAAGAAGGCCGGAGCGTACAACGACCGAAACGTTGTGATAAATATGGCGACAAAGCTGAGGACAATAGTCCGAATAATTTAAATAATGTCCTTTCTATTTGTTGCATATTTCTTTTAATACCTTTCTTGAACTCTGAAGAGAGAGGAACGAAAACTAGTCAGCTATTTGTTTTTTTTTTTTTTCGAGGTACGATTTACGGTATTTTTTTTATTATTTTTACGCTAAATAAACACATTCCAACTTTCGTCTCGCTTGTAAGCATCCACTTTAATAAAATAACCATTTTAATCAAATAAAGCTTCACAACTTCTACTTCCGTCTTGTATATTATGTATATTTCTTCCACTTTGTATGTTTGTTTTAAAAGCAAAAATAAATTTAAGGATTTTTTAAAATCCTGAAATATGTCAAGATTTCCATTGTAATCCATCTTCTTAATATATCCCCAAAACTAAGGAAATCGTCATTTAGGATAATGAAGTTTCATGCTTCCAAATCAATTCGCTTTCAAATGACATTGATTTGTCATTTTCTTAATTTTCTGTGAAAGATTCTTTTACGACACGCGAGACATTGACAGTTCTGCAGAAGCCTTCTGGAGAGATATGGAAAAAAATTGTCCAAACTATTCAATTCCGTTTCGCTTGTAATCATTACATTAATTAAGAAATATCTGAAAAATTTTGAGTGTTTTACAGTCTGATGCATAATGTACGCTCAGGGTGAAGTGACAGATGCGTACTGTTTCCATGTCTGGTTTAATGCCCCAATTTCTGCAACTGCTGCGGCAATTAACAAAGTCACATAAAGAAAATGTCACTTCACCTGAGAAAATGTTTATCGACCAATTCTTTTTCAAGTTATATTTTTATTATCGTCGCGTGTACTGTTTCGTCTATTTAATGGGACTCTTGTGTCATCTTAGTTAATAAGTGACAACGTTTGCTTTGTATTCGTTTCGTATTATTCTCTTTACTGTCGTGTGACTGTAAATCATTTATTCGTGTAGCAAGACACAGAGAAGCAGTTTTTGGTTTAATTTTATATTTTACTTCAGTTACTTTTGGTTCTCCCAGACACAATCCTTCTAATTTAGATAATTTATTGAGGGCTACATCTGTCCATAAAGTTATTTTCTCAAGTCTCCAAATGTTACACTTGGCATATTTACGTAGTTTTTCTTTTGGCTATCGATCCCGTAACGAGTTCATAATATTCCATCAACGTTTTCAGCGTTAATAATACAAAACGTTATTCTATGCTATTATTGTTCTTCTTCTTCTTCTTCTTCTTCTTCTTATTATTATTATTATTATTATTATTATCATCAGTAGTGGTAGTAGTATAAATGTATATAGCATACCTTAAAACTATATCTGATTATACTCCGTATATATATATATATATATATAAAAATGACAATAGGAAAACTGGTAATTGCTGACGCGTTTCGTCCAATGTGGACTTTATCAAAGCAAAATACGAAAATGAAATTAAATGAACAACGTAACTAATAAAAAACAAAAACAGAATGTACCTAGCAACTGGAATGTAGAGAAACGCTATTTTCATATTTTTTAAATGAGAAATAACGTCAGAGATTGTCACGTGTGGAGAATATTGTCCTTATATCTGTGTTGATGTATTCAACCATTTTCTTTCGATTTTATGAATCTTTTGTGCATATTTGTTTGTAAGAGCATTAATTTTGTTAAGAAAGGTGAAATAGGGAAAAAGCCTGGGCGTAAATTTATATTTGGATAATTTTCTATGGCAGCACTCTCCAAAATTTTCCTTCTGAGTGAGTGATTTTCTTTTTTTATGAGTGTAGCATTTTTAAAATCAAAAATATATAAATTTTTATAAAATAAATTGCCAAAACTGCTCCTCCCAATATATTGGAGAAACAAGTAGAAGTTTGAAAAAACGCATATATGAGCACAAAAGAGACCTCACAAAAAACAACTTAGCTAATGCAATAGTAATACATAGAAATAAATACAACCATAATTTTGATTTTAAAAATGCTACACTCATAAAAAAAAAAAAATCACTCACTCAGAAGGAAAATTTTGGAGAGTGCTGCCATAGAAAATTATCCAAATATAAATTTACGCCCAGGCTTTTTCCCTATTTCACCTTTCTTAACAAAATTAATGCTCTTACAAACAAATATGCACAAAAGATTCATAAAATCGAAAGAAAATGGTTGAATACATCAACACAGATATAAGGACAATATTCTCCACACGTGACAATCTCTGACGTTATTTCTCATTTAAAAAATATGAAAATAGCGTTTCTCTACATTCCAGTTGCTAGGTACATTCTGTTTTTGTTTTTTATTAGTTACGTTGTTCATTTAATTTCATTTTCGTATTTTGCTTAGATAAAGTCCACATTGGACGAAACGCGTCAGCAATTACCAGTTTTCCTATTGTCATTTTTATTCATAATATTGTCTTCTCTACCGATTAAATCGGAGAAATTTTCATATATATATATATATATATATATATATATATATATTATACTTGTTTTTTTTAAAAATATGATTTCTTCGCTACATAAGAGTTCTCATGTTTCAAAAACCAAAGCCGAAACCATCAATATAATTATTAAAATTAAATTGAATTAAAGTAACAAGCCCTGTTTCATCCTCAAGAGAAAATTCAGGAGGATGAAACAGGACGTGCTACTTAAATTCAATTTAATTTTAATAATTATATTGATAGTTTGGGCTCTCGTTCTTGAAACATGAGAACTCTTATGTAGCGAAGGAATCATATTTAAAAAAACAAACAATTATAATCTAAGCTCTACTGCTGTATGGAGCACTGTTTTTTGTTTTTTTTTTAAATAAAGACAAAAATACCAAAGAACTCTGGATTATTTATCAAACGTGTTCTTTCCTATTTTTCTACATAACTGCACAGAGACAATATATATATATATATATATATATATATATATATATACAGACCGGCAAAAAATGTAAACACACTTTCAGAAAAGGAGAAACAGGTCTTTCGTAGTTTTATTAAATTGTTTGTATTTGTGAATCGCTGTCTATATTAATAATTAACATAAAATACATCTCATCTCTATTTTGAGTAAAGAAAATAAGTAAGTATTTATATATATATATATATATATATATATATATATATATATATATATATATATATCATATATATGGTGTAGTTCAATTTATATTACATGAATCATTCATGCAAAAAGTAGATTATAAAGTTAATCATATAAAATGGCGAAAACTCTTCGCAAACAAAATTTTAAAGTTGCGTTAACCTCCGAACCACTCGATGAATGTTATGATCCTTGTTTTTAATATCTACAAATTGTATAAGGTCTTTTTTGAATCTGTTAGTACTTTCTGCTGTACATACAGTCATCCTCAGGCATGAAAATTATTTTGTTTTTAGTAAATCCAGGTAGTAGCGGAGACGAAATATTAAATGCGAATCGAAATATGTTTTATAGAAATGTGTTATGTTAACGGATAAAAACTTTTGAAGCGTGCAGTCTCAACGCTAAGGTTGATGTTTCATATATATATATATATATATATATATATATATACATCCACTGGCAGACAGTTTCGCTTCATCACGGCTCATCAGTGTTACTAGATATCCGATCGCTTCTGGACTGGTGTTAGTCGGAGATTCTAACCCCGGCAGAGAGGGAGGCGAATTTTTGCCTATCTATTTTTCCTAAGCACATATTTTATCAGAAGGTTTCGTTATATCACAGCTCATCAGTGTGACTAGACATCCGATTCGCTTCAGGCCAGGACCAAAACCCGACCGATTTGGTATCAGCCGAAAATTCTAACTCCTAGCCCATCGACGGCAGATAGGAAGGCGAATTTTTGCGTGTTTTTTTCTTTTTTTTCATAAACATATATTTTATCAGACCGACTGTATCCCCTATCAGTACTCGGCAAATAGGAAGGCGAATCTTCGCGTATCTATTTTTTCATAAACACACCATCACTCAAAGAAATCAATCGCTAGGTGAGTCTTGCATTATCATCAGGAATAATGAGTGTTTACAAACTCGTTCTTTACTCCACACACAGAGTTTGGCCAAAAATATACACACTCTTTCAGGAAAGGAAAAACTTGTCTTTCGTAGTTTTATCAAATTGAGGTAAGACTGTTTAATGTATTGCGACATTTTCTCGTCAGATTGTATTATATTGACGGAAGAAATTGAAAATGCATTTGGCCAACGTTACCCAAGCAGTAGTTCGCCATAATAATAAATGTCTGGAACATAAAGGCCGCCATTTTGATCATCGTTTGTGGTGGTAGCGTTCAAAGCTAACTTGTATTATTCTCCTGATTTCAGGATCTACGAATGAACATCTGATTAAAATTTAGTATTACAATATTTATGCAAGCCTTTCTTTTCCTGAAGTGTGTATAAATATTTTGGTGGACTCTGTATATATATCCTCTGCTTATGTTCGGCGATTGTACCAGAATCGCCAAAAGAACAGGGACAGCCTTTTTTCGCAGATATGAAGACAGGTGAAAATCTAGTTGAAAACAAAGAAATGTGTACTGAAATGTTATGTAATATGGAATATCCGCTATGATAGTGAATGCTTGTATTTCCGAAGCGATTATTAAGAAATCTGAAGTCGCTGATACGCTGATCTACTAATGAAAATACAATAAAAAAAAGAAACATTTGAGCAAAGAGTACATTTTAAGCAATATAGTAAAAAGAAGGAAAATATCTTCAAAAATACCCGGAAACTACAGAAGACTGGATCATTTTATGTTTCAAATAACATGAAAGAAAAAAAAACTTTATTTAGTAATAAAGGAAACCAACAAATTCAAAGGGAATTTCAAGTGGTTGAAGAACTGTAAATAAACCATAATACACCTACTACAGAGGCAAAGGAACTGAAAATGAAAGCAAATGCAAGTACCAAACGCAGAAATCAAGATAAGCCTCTTTATGGTCAATTCGCAACCCGTAACAAACAAGCTAATATAGAAAAAAAGCCGTACGCATCAGTGGTTACATAGTGCAGGGTTAAAAGCTGAAAACAAAGATTTTATTCCTGCTGCACAGTACCAACCCTTGCTAATTAGAACTTACCATAAACACACACTGAAAAATTGTGTTAAACCAAAAAGCAAATTATGTGATAAATATCAAGAAACAACTGACCATCTTGTATCAGGATGCGCAGAATGGGTCAATATCTACACTGGAAAATAGGGTATGAACATCACCCAGGTCCGTTTACAGAGATAAGAGCTGTAACTATTGTACATGACTTTATAATACAAAATGACAAAAAGCTAATTGCCCAGAAATCCTGATCAAAGGCCGCAAGAATAGAATGTGTTTTCTTAATGACATTTCAATCCTTGCAGATTGTAATGTATCTATGAAGATCTTTAAAAAGTATCAAAATACAAGGATCGTGAAATGGAAATCTCAAAAATGTGTCACATAATAATATTAATAATTCCAATTCGAGTTCGAGGCCTCAGACTGATTGGAAAAGGTTCCGGTAGACTCATTGAAGGGATTCCTGGCAGGCCATGTCTTAAATACAAAAAATTTTACTCACAAGTATAGCTCACACATTATGAAGAGCTTTATCTGTGTAAAATGTGTTTGTTCTTAGTGTGCTTTTTTTTCTAACAAAAATGTCATGAAGCCATTTCTGACCTTAGGTATCTGGTTGGGAGCCGAAAGGAAATGTGTATATAACAGAAATAATAATAATAATAATAATAATAATACTAATAATAACAATAATAATAAGTAGTTTCAAATGGGCGTAGAGATGCAACTACAGCACAATACAGCGGCTGAAACTGCAAAATACTTAAAAAAAGACAGCAAAGACGAGAGCAACCGGCTAGATACAGAAGCGATGGCAAGATAAAACGCTTCATGGCCAATACTCTGCCCGTACCAAGCAAGCTGACGTAGACAAAACCCGTACCCATCAGTGGCTACGTAGTGCAGGGTTGAAAGCGGAAACTGAAGGTTTTATCCTTGCTGCGCAGGACCAATGCTTGCTAACTAGGATTTATCAAGAACATATACTAAAATATTGTATCAGCCCAAAATGCAGATTCTGTGATAAATATCCAGAAACGATTGATCATCTTGTAGCAGGTTGTACGATATTGGCACCCACTGAATATAAAACCCGGCATGACAGAGTGGGACAATATCTGCACTGTATAAATCTGCAACTTCTACGGGAAGGAAAGTGAAAGAAACTGGTATGAACACCACCCAGATCCCGTTACGGAGATAGGACCTGTTACAATTCTATGGGACTACACAATACACACTGACAGAACAATCAAAGCCAACTGCCCAGATATTGTTATTAAAGACCACAAAAAAAACGGTGCCTCCTTGTTGATATGGCAGTCTCTGCTGACTGCAATGTATCATTGAAGATATTCAAAAAGCTGTCAAAATACAATGACCTTGAAATAGAAATCTCGAAAATGTGGCATATGGGAACATCAACAATCCCTGCTGTAGTTGGAGCCTTAGGACTGGTTGGAAAAGATTGCAGTTGACTAATTGAAGGGATACCCGGAAGTCCATGCCTCAAGGAGATACAAAAAATTGTTCTGACAAGCACAGTGTGGCACCATGCATCCAGGCAGAGAAAGAAAGGCAAAAAGGGAAAAGGAAAGAAAAGAAGAAAGGAAGGAAGAAGTAATGCGAGACGGATCATAGGCGAACACACACACACGGCTTAAGAGGCAATAAAAAAAGGGGTTATTTTGGATAAGTAGCAAATGCTGAAAGGAGTGTCATTACCATGACAATGAGATTGAGTGGGTAGGGAAGTGTTATCTAAACTATTGGTACGAGAAGGCATCTTACTATCAAAATTAAAGGCCACCTGCGAGCAAGCATTGACCGATTTCCCCACTCGTCCTGCGCGAATGGAATTGTGTTATCAAGAAATGTTCACCAAAGAAAGTCCACTTGAAAACGTTAGATTTTGATAATTGACAAAACACAGGTGTAGCTTGGAGCCTTAGCTGGGTCTGGAAAATTAAAATCCCACACAAGTAGTCTCATTAGTTAAGCTCTTTTCGACAGAACAGACTTTTGCCCTGCGATAATAAAATTTTGTTATCAGACACATGAACCGAAGGAAAATGAATGGAATAAGAAATGTTTTTATTGCTGCCTCGGAGACGTCAGACTGGCTGAAAACTTGGAGAAAATTCCTTTCTGAGACCATGTCGGAAAACCCAGTCGTCTGATGCATTAGCGATAAATTGCTTGACAAACGCCACATGTTGAACAAAGAGTTGTCACATTATCCGTTCATGATAACGGCGATTTGAAAGAAAGAAAAAGAGAAAGAGGAGAGATCATTAATTTTTTTAGTTAAACAAGGTATTTCTTTTCCAAAACAAAGCCGCGGGTTGTTCACGCCCGACTAAGGCGTCATTGGCCAAGTGGTGATCACATGACGCACGAAGGAGGAGGAAAGATACCCGACTAAGACCTCATTGGCCGAGAGTGGTCACGTAACACACGAAGAAGACTGTCGACGCCCCCATCCAGAGTATAAGTATGAGAAGCCGCTACGAAGAAGTGGGGAGGGCAGTTCACGCCCTCAGAAGCATGGTGGAGAAAGTGGAGTGAGAAAAAGTTACCAAAAATGGAAAGAGTGGAAAATCCCTAACCAGAAATAAAAAAGAGGTGGATATGTATTTAGAATTATCGAGGAACTCCCCGACGCCAACAGACCCCACCCGGTTTTGGTCGGCGTCAATAAAAACGAGGCCCCAACAGGCAGAAATCAGTTCGTTCGGACCCTGGCGGGCAGAAGGCAGTTCGAGCCCTGACGGCTGAGATGAGTTTCCAGAGTTGAAGCCGCCTCGAGATAGCTGACCAAGATTCAAGCAAAATTTTGGACTCCTCTTCAACCAAGAACAATTATTTTGAAGAGCGACTTAGAACCAGACCACAGAAATAAGTTTTTCGACTTTCGTCCAAAGACACACCGAAACACAAATTTCTTAGAGAGCAGACAACTTGAAGCGTTAAAACTTGCCTAGCGAAAGCGACGTGTCACAATCTACAGAACGGGTCGGGTGATAGATGCAGTCCTATGTATCGAACAACTAGACATAAAGTTTGTTACCTTTTTCTTTGATACTTTGAACTTTTTGAGTTTTCATTTTCTTTTCTTTTATGCATATTTGTGTGTTATCACCCCCGTTGAACTCAATTTGCATTACGGCCCCAACCCCTGTTTGATCTCGTCTGTCTAAGATCAATTCACAACGTGAGTAGGCAGACTGGAGATCAGTGCAGTTACCTTGGTAACCAGGCGTTGGAAGCGAGTTGGGAACGGCGAGGCTGATATCAAATCTAACCAGATTCTCACCCGAATCACCAAAAGGTTAGAACGTCACATTTGGGTGCCGCGACCGATACCAAGCCAGTTGGTCGTCACAGTACGAGACAACACGACTGACACGACAGGCGAACGTCACGTTTGGAGCAGCGACACCCGGACGGAGCAGCGAGGAGCGAACAGCTGGCGCCGCGGCGAAGACGTCACAATTGGTGCTGTTTAGGGACGGAACAACTGGTGTCGTGACTGGTATAGGACCCTGGAACGGCCACGTCACAACTGGCGCCGTGGTAGATCAGGATAGAACGTCACAGTTGGCGCTGCGACCGGGGGACGACGTCACCCAGCCCACACTTTACGAAGAGCTTTATCTATGTTTTTTTTTTTTTTTTTTTTGTCAGTGGAAAGTGTCATTTCTCACCTTAAGTCCCTGGGAAGGACTCGGAAAGAAATGTGTAAACGCCAGAAATCAAAGAAAATAATAATAATAATAATAATAATAATAAGAAGAAGAAGAAGAAGAAGAAGAAGAAGAAAGAAAGAAATTAAGAAGAAAAACTAAGAATGATGCGACAGATAATGAAGCAGTTGAGAAATAAACGGAAAAAGAATGAATAAAAAGTACAACAGAGACGAAAAGATGAAAAGATGAAAATTGGACAAAATGCTATTTTGATAAGGTTTTACATTTTAAGGTAGCAAACAAAGCAATCCTTGAAATTATAGCCAAAATGTATCTAAATATAATCACACTCATAAAGATATAAACACTAGCAATATTTATAACAAAAATGAAAAAAAATAAAATTAATAAACCATCGAATAAAACTAACGAAAAATGTTGAAATCGTCCGAAAAGCAGTATTAGTTTAAATTCCAAAAGTATTCAGGAGTAAAATCAGGAGATTATTTAAAATGTCAGTGTGCATGTGTGTGTGTCAGTGTGTATGTCAGTGAGTCTGTCAGTCTGTGTGACTGTGTATGCTATTATGTACGCTCACATTTCTCGACCAATTTCGATGAAATTGCGCACACATGTTGCAAATTTACTAATTTACAACATTTCAATCACTGCACACTCCCGCGATTTCGGCTGAAAAATCGAATAAAACTGAAGGTGGTTATGTCTGTTTGCAAAAATCAAAACAAAGTTACTCGCTAACAAAATTATACTGGATGAGCTGATGTTTTTTGCACTTAATGCAAAACATAGCACATGTTACGACGTTTATGTAGAGTGCTTGATAGATTTCCTGCGACATTACCTTCACACAAAAAGGTGCAATAAAACTGTGGAAAGAATCGGGCTTTTCGTACTAAAAATAAAAAACTTGAACAACTTCCTCAATTTTATCCGATTTTCTTCAAACATGTCACAAACAAATTGCCATGATGCAAGAAATAAGATATCTGGGTCCAGCCCTGCTCGCTTTCCCGCGTATAACGAAGAACCAAGAAAAATAACACCCTGCTTTTTCTTCCAATTTTGCCATATAAATTGCATATGACACACAAATCGTCTTGCGTGAATGTTTGGTTTAGAGTATTTCAGTCAAGTAGGTGAAATCTGCCACAAAGGAGGTCCAAAATCTGCTTTTGCTATTTAGTTAATAGTTTCTTCATGGTTCTATCTTAAATTGGCATTCGAGCAACCTTTGATGCAAAGATTGTTTGAGAAGGGTTAAAGGAAAAAAAAAATTCCCGCAAGACCTCCTATTAATTCCAGCTTTACAGTAAACTTGCGAGAAGGAGGGGGCATTTATGCGTTTACACTTGCAGTTGAATCAAGCTCTGACGTTTCATCTCTGTTTTTTTTTTTCATTATTAGATTTGTGAACAATGCCATAATTTTTGAAAGTGTATATGGCCATAGGAAATTTACTGAATAATTCAAACATTGAAGCTATTTAAACCTTGCAACGACCATACAAAAAGGTTTTATCGATGGAATTTCTTTATTAAGAACAATCAAACATACCGCAAAATGGAGAGTAGCTTAGTATACCAAGCGGGTTCATACAAGCGCTAACGCAAGTAGACACTGCGAGACAGGGGATGCGGGTATACAGACATGTACACCTGAGCAACACGGGTAACTCGGCTAATATGTCATAAAACGCGAAACTGACATACCAACTATACAGGGGATACTAAAATAACTCATCCAGCTAAAACCGCAGATAAAGATATATGAAGAAATAATTAAAATTTACCATAAAACAATACTTTCAAATGTAACAGAATACATACTCCAGGAGTTAACATATACACTGGAAAAATACTGAAGCATACGGAATGTTGAGAATAGAATCACATGAAGAATTTGAGAATTCTGGAATAAGATATGAGGAAAGGAACAGAATTATAAAAACAAAACAAAAAAAACTATGATAGAGAACTGAGTAAAAACAGAGCAGAAGTACAAAGAATTAAAAGACGGTAATAGTGCAAGATAAATATTAGGAAAATAATCCTTATATAATCAGTAAGTATGGAAGTCACCATGAATAGATAATATACAAAATGTCTGTCTAAATATATTTACTTCGAGACACAAACAATGATGACATTTTTCTCTGATACCATCGGCTGTCTAGGAGAAGAAACAATATGGCTGACGTAAGTCATTACGTGTTTAATCCGGCAACCTTAAAATATATCATTGCAAAATATCGCGCCCAATGAAAAAGTAAAAACAACATTTTACATAAGCACAAAATACATTTATTAGTCAAGTACATTTCTTTTAACAACTCTCTCCCGTCGTTCTATATTGATGCAATTTTCACTGAAACTTGTTTTTTTTTTTGGGGGGTTGTGAGCTAGTTTTTGACTGACTGTACAGAGCCAATTTTTTGTCTTTTATTATTATATAGTGATTTTCAAAGCGTAGCTCAGATATAGCACATGGCCGAAAATATGGGACACCCAGTGAGGATCGAACTCACTACTCAGTCGTAATTGCTCTAGCGAGACCATCTTGCTAACCATTACACCAACTCGAGGTACCCAGTGATTTTCCAAGCGTATCTTGGATGTGGCACAAGGCCGAATGTAAGGGGCACCCAGTGAGGATTGAACTCACTACTCAGTCGTAAAGGTTCTAGCGAGACAAGCTTGCTAACCATTACACCACCTCGAGGTGTCCCTTTTATTATTATATAGAGATGGGAAGAAATGAAAATCCTAAGAAGCCACGTCATGGGAATACGGTGGGTGATGGAGGTTTTTCCCATATCAACTCTTTAGGTTTCAATCAGTCTTGTGTTGTCGTCGTGGAGAATGACACTTTTCGATCTGCCAAAATAGGACCTTTTTCTTAAACCCTAGAAAAATGGCAGTTGGCATTTTCAAACTCATAGCATTCTCTTCCATCGAAATCTTATTCTCCTTTTCCTCTGCAATGGTAAGCAGGGCGTCTTCATCGACGTCTGAAGGTCACCCCGGACGTGGTTGAACGTTTAGGCTAAAATCACCCTGACGAAAACTGCCAAGCTAATTTTTCGACCATCAGAAGTGCTGAAGCATTATTCAAATAAACCATCCGAATGCTATATTTTTGTCAATGTTCCGATGATTACTCCTCCCCGAAATTCGTACATCATAATATGCGAATGTGCAACTTTTTTCATTCTCAATCATTTAGTTGTGGAAAAATGTCGACATTTACCAAAGTATGACTCGCAACTGAACAGTGAAGGATTTCAGTCGAGAACACACCAAAAATCGGAACCAAAAGACGCAAGAGTCAAGTTGCAGTCATTTTATATTAACAATGAAAATTGGCACAATTTACATTATTTGGACTATTGTCCTCATTTTTGTTGCCATATTTATCACAAAGTTTCGGCCGTCGTACGATCCGGCCTTCTTCAGGTGGTTGGAATGTCGAAGTGAACTATTTATTTCACTCGCTGGAGTAGACTGTTCTAGTTCCACGTGTCATGTTTAATGGATGTCAGTTAACTCCAAGCTTTTCCAAGTTCCCCACTCCCTTAACCAGGTATCAAACTCACACATCTTTGGGTTCTGTCACTGGATCTAACCAACGCCTTTATTCATTGTGTCATGTGTCCTCAATGACATCTGTATATGAATTTCTGGGACTTATAAAATTAATGTCTTCGGCAATCATTTTTACCAGTTCTCATATTGCAATTTTTGCTGTTATCATATCATTTTTTTTACCAGAGCTCATACTGAAATTTTCGTTGTTACTTTTGCTTTTCTCTGATATTCCTTATTACTGGTTCTAATAATGTATTCATTTCTATGCTCGGTCCGCTAAGGAGATTTGGTAGGCCTAGCATGGTTCCTTAAGTTTACGAATTTTCAAATGATGAACAGTCGACCCCAGCGAGCGAAATAAAGGGTTCAGTTCGATAATCCAACCACCTGAAGAAGTCCGGAGAGTACAACGGTTGAAACGTTGTGATAAATATGGCAACAAAGTTGAGGACAATAGTCCGAATAATGTAAATAGTGTAAATGATTCCTCATCTCAGAAATATAGACAGATAATGAAAAACGGACACAGACCTGTAAATTGATTTGATACATCTAACACCCAAAACGAAGAGCCTTTAGTTGTTCGCCTCAAACCTGCAAATTACTGATACAAAGTGTCCATAAAGTTCGTGTGCGCTTTAAAAAAATTTATATTTTTTTTTGTATTTGCGATAGAAATAATTTGTAAAAAGGATTAGAAAGAAGTAAATCTATATTTTTTGCCAACTGATTTACAGTAACGCCTGAAATCACATTAGTTATTTTAGCTAGACTTAAAACTAGGTACATTAAACTTTATTACATTTTTAACAGATTATTTCTATCGCAAATACAAATAAAGTTACAAGTTTTTGAAGTGCACACGAACTTTATGGACACTCTGTATATATTTTTAACCAATAAGAATATGTCATTAATTGTCAGTGACTTCCATATCCTTGGATAGTAATACGATCACTTGATTGTGTTCAACATGAGTGGATCATACAGGCATTAAAGGTCACTAAAATTTACTCTGCCTTCTATTATTTTCTAAACATCCTATTTGTAGATGTAGAAATCTACTTTAATTGTAAAGCAAATATAACGACCTCCAGAATAACAGACAGATATTTGCTGGAGATCTTCATTCGCCTTTTTTATGCATCAAATAAATCAAATTGGACAACTTATGTCTCTCAGATATCTGAGAGATTTATTAATCGTTTATTATACATAAACTACTTAAACATTTTTCGACTAGGTATAATGGACGTGTTGGTTCGTTAACAATCAATAAGAACATCCAGTGATGATAATGCTATCAAATACAGTCAAGAAAAACGCGCGAAATTTACTCTCGAAAGAGGCAAGTGTTTATAAAAAACGGATGCAACAAATAAACGTGAGAGTCGCAAAAGGACGAAGACGTATACAAAAACCTCCGTATAAATACTGCAAATGCGACAAGGGAGACACAGTAGAGACATGGATAGCAGCTCGGGTTGAGGAATCGGAGGGCAGAGTTCGAATTCCATTCAAATCCATATTCACTGTTACTCTTGGGAAAGGTATGAATCCTTTTTCCTCTTCCCAGCTATTGGTAAATAGCAGGAAAGCCCGGCTTCTATAGAGTTACCTTGGATGGTAACTTGTCTACTGCAGAAAGACACGGCAATCAGCTGCGGGGAAAACAATCTTCCTAAGTGTGTATCACCCCTGGTACGTAACTGACTGAAATATAACCTGCACCCTGTTTTCTAAGAGGCTCTACGAAAAGAAAAGAAAAAACGAATAGAAAAGAATAATTTCTTGAAATATTGATTTGTTGTTTGATGGCTTATCAATCCAACGTTAGTTATTTAAAGCCGAAATATAACGTGGATTATGAGAGCAATTCTTGCTTTGCTGGTAAATATTGCATTAATAATTTTTTTGGCGATTAACAATGATTTTTCCACATGCAAGTGCTTCTACTTAACGTATAACTGGAAGAGAAAAATCTATTCATATCGTTTCCAAGAGTCTTTGCTCGGATGTGAATGTAAGAAACTCGACCGATTTCTCATTCCAAAACTATAGCCATTACAACAAGCGTACATCCCCATGATTTTAGGCGCGTAAGGACGATGAATAAAACTGAAACAGATGCAAATATTTTAATCTGTTTGCGTCTTCGTAATACTTCTAGTTTTAATGTGGTAAATTTAAATCGCATAGATATAGGAAGTATAGATAGAAGGATTAAAAAAATCTCGCACACGCACCCCGCCATAAGTGTACATAAAGATCGTCTGTCCCTGAATAGGTAGAAAAGTAACACAACTAGAACACATATGTAAAAATTATTTAAAAGAATTAAGGGATTTTTATTTGTTAATCCGACAAATTTAAAAAATGTAGACATTTTTTATTTGTGGATACTTGTATATGAGTCGACACTCTGTTTATTTATAAAACATTATAATTTATTTATTTTCGTCTAATGGTTTGAATATTTTAGAAATATACGATCTTCGACGGAATTCGAACCTACTTTACGCTGGGCAGAGAGAACCATTGTTAGATGCAACGTTCTCTCGACCAACAGAGTTACAGAGAATATGTCGGATAGCGAATTTCAGCGAAGTTCATCCTGACATAGATTTCTTGAATTTTTTCATATCTGCTAAGTTTCGTTTGTTTTATTTTATGGGATATCACCCACAATGTGTTATTTAATGCCGACAAGATTTTTTTGCTAGCAGTATTTTCCCCAAAATCTATTGCTGTTAATATTTTTTTTCTTCAAAAATCTATTGCTGGTAGAATTTTCTTTTTTCAAAAATGTATTGCTGGCAATAATGTTTTTTTTTTTAAATTTCATTGCTGATAAGATGTTTTTAAAAATATATTTTCTGGTATTAAAACTTATTTTTACATTTTCATAGTGTTTTTCACCCAGTTTGCGGTTAACTATTTACCCATAGCTGGAACCCTAACAGCTGCTATCACAGGCTGGACCGAGGAACATCAGCAATAATGAGATGGTTCCACATTCCTCAAAACCTTCTGATCAGATGCCTTGCTGTCGGATGTAGTTTATCTTCATACCCAGGACGCGCTCCGTTTTGTATCCAAACGTAAAGAAAGTAATTTACTAAAGAAATAAAGGATTTTTATTTATTAATCTAACAGATTTTATTAATTTAAACGTTATTTTCAGTAGATATTCGTGTTTCATTTGCTAAGTTCTCTGTCGGACGAGATCACGTTGGGTCTAACAACGGTACCCTCTGTCAAATAGGATACAGGTTTGAACACTTCCAGATTTTTAATAAGATTTATCGAATATTCAGTACGTTAGACAATAAATAAATATCCTGCTTAATTAATAAACAGAGCATCTAGTTAAAATAGGACTATGAGCTAAAATTACGTTTACAGTGATAAAACATGCAATACTCCAGATAGAGATCGTGAAAGATATCTTGAATTATACAGTGGCTAGATGCTAAGACTTGTTTACCAGTACAAATGTTACAAAATGTTACTTTCTATAATTAAAGAAGGCTGCGAATCTAATGGTCTACAATCTTCAAAAGATGAAATAGGACGTGGAATAACATAAGCCGAGGGCAAGTACAATGAATAAAAAACTAATAAAAATAAAAGGCTAACTAGACAACGAAATGGGAAGAAAATATTTCAACGGTGGATAAACATTGCGAATAGAAACTCACATGTTAACAAACATTTGATCCATCAGTTGTGCACGGCTCTTCGTTGAAAGCAGATATAGATGTATTCATTGAAGCATCTCAATATCAAAACCTGCTAATATCTTACACGGCGTGTTTTTTTAATGGATAGAAAACATAGAAAAAATATTGGTTTTGTACACAAGCTGTGGAAACTTGTAATCATGTAATATCTAGGTGTTTTACCCTATCTCCAAATGCATTTAGTTACAGACACGATAGGACAGGAAAATAATTTCACTGAAAGATATGACATTATTACATTCCAAGTGCAGAACTAATGATATGAACACAAGCCATTACCATTTCTACACGGAGAAAACATTACCTTGCTCTGCACTTTACTCGATGCCAATGGAGCAATGGATAGCGGCTCGGATTGAAGAATCAGAGAGCCAAGTTCAAATTGCAAGAGAGTTCATTACATTCCTTATGTATTTTATCCTTTCAACCCAAGTAAGGCAATAAAGCCACTAAGAAAGAGTTAACTGAATGTTAGAGGGTATGTGAAAAGAAAAAATATTAATGAGAGAGGTCAATAAAAGAATAAGAGAACAGAAGATAAAGAGTGACATTGCATTTACATTTTTGAAGATCAAAATTGACTGGGTATCAAGAAGCCAGAAGAGAGTACCCCAAGCAAGAACTGTGGTAGAAAAACTGTTAGCGTAGAACTTACGATTAGATCTAGCCATTTCAACTGTAAATTGATGAGACCATGCCGATGTTTACGCAAGGTAATGTTAAGAATTATGGCTAAATACCAGAGCGGGTCGCGCCCTATAGGTGGCAATCAATTTAGAAGGTAAACGTCGAAGTCAAAACGGCGTGTATGAAAAATACAGAAGTAGCAAAACCCGCTAGAATAAATCAGAGAAACATACAAAGCAGAACTTCAACTTGTCCTTTTTGTGGCTAGTCAACTCTGGGCAATTTCCAGAACTCATTTTGCCTTGAAAGACTCCTCTGGAATACATGGCACCTTCGTGAGTGCGCGAGGGTCAAGCGCTGCCTGGGAGAGCTCATGCGAAGAGAAAAGGGCCGTGTCCCTAAGCATCATTATCCGACCGGCTATGAGTCGGAGGGGAAGACATATCAATGGATAATAATAATAATAATAATAATAATAATAATGATAATAATAATAATAACTCATAAAATGAAGACTATCTTCTATATACAGAAGGATGTGCCGCGACTCTTCAGGTGTAAGTGATCATGGCTCTCAACATTCTTCTTAAAATATGTAGCAACCTTTGTCTTTGTACCATTCCTCCCACGTCGTTCCGCCATATACACGCGCAAACTTGTTATTTAGTTTCCCGCTTCCACCACTTCTCCTTTTTATCTTTAATTCTTTTTTCTTTAGACAAAAAAAAAAAAAAAAAATTAAGTTTCAGTTGTTTCTTTTTTATTTTCTGTAAAATTATTTCTGATACCATTTTGTTTAAGTCTTCTTCGTTGCTTAAGCGATCCGTCCCTAACATTCTCAACTTCCTTCTGTAGAACTACATTTCTGCTGGATACTAATCTTCTCAACCCAAGGCTAGAAATAACTTGTAAATGTTAACATCTGCAAGAACGCAACTGCTCTCATTTAATCATCATAGAGAACTTTTTTTTTTTGTTTCCCATCAACATAGCCGATACTAATATCCCGGAGAACAACACATTTCGCCTTCTTTGTTTCACTTTTTCCACTGAAATGATGAGTAATTCTGTTGCATATTAGGTCTGCTGTTAAGAAGGTTGGTTCAGTGCGTCGTGTCAGGCAATTTTTCACGTCAGAAACAACTTGCACAATTTATGAACGTACCATTTGTATGTGCATTGAATGTTGCTGCCATATCTGGTTTGGTGTTCCTGCTATATATCTCAAGATCCTTAAAAGTATGCAAAGAAGGATCTGGGATGTTATCGGTCTTCATCTGGCATCTCAACTTCAGTCACATCTATAACAATGTGAGGACACAGTTGTTCTAATGAGATTTCCTCTTTGAAACACTGCCTGAATTCAAGTGTGCTACTAGTTTGGCAATTAGGTCTCATCCTTTTACTATTGCAATCGCTACAAGTAACCGTAAGTTCTATTCTAATAGTTTCTTTCTCGCAATTCTAGCCTGTGGAAATCTCTTTCAGTTTTTTGCTTCCTTGCCATCTATGTTCTTGAAAATTTTAAATGCAAACTCAATCGCCATTTGTATTACTGAATACTGTTCTTTTATTGGTCTTTCTCCGCGATTCCCTTTCACTCGCAGTAAGCTTTTGCTTATTAATGGTTTCATCGCAATGCTAGGCGTCCAATGACTAAGAAAAAATTACGCTCCCGCACATCATCTTAAACATGAACAAAGGAGCATCCGCTCCTAAGCAACAATGCCAACGAGTTTAGGTCGGTCAGCTGACGAGAAAAACTGAATTGTATATTCGAGTAACCCATCAGAATTCACCAAAGTAAATCTGTACGAACTCGAATCAATAAAGAACAGAAGCCATTATAGTCATGTGTCTTTTTGTATTCGGAGATTTTCTTTTTCGTGTCGTCGTCGTCGTAGTAGTAGTAGTAGTTGTAGTAGTAGTAGTAGTTGTTGTAGTAGTAGTAGTTGTAGTAGTAGAAATAATAGTCTTTTACTTTGTGTTCGAAAGAAAAATGAAAAGACCTTAGAATGAACGACAATCCAGTCCTAAACAGGAAACAAGGGATAAACCTCTATTCGTGTTCAAAAGACCAGTGAAAAGTATGAATAGGACCAATAGGCGAACTTATCTACACCTAGTGAGGAAAAAAAAATAATGAATAAACTTTCAGTGTTCAGACGGAGACGTTAGAATTATAGAGTTGAAGTAGACTATAGAATTAACAGAAAAACCCTCTCTAAACAGGAAACAACCTCTACTCCTGTTCAAAAGACCAAAGAGGAGTATGAATAGGACAAATAGGCGAAGTTATCTACTCATACTGAGGAGAAAAAAAAACAATTAGTGAATAAAATTTCAGTGTTCAGGCGGAGACGTTAGACGTATAAAGTTAAAGTAGACTCTAGAATTCACGGGAAACCCAATCCTAAGCAGGGAACAAGCGATGAAACTCTCAAAAGACCGAAAGTCCGTATTTTTGCTTTACATTATTAAGAATCTCCTGAGTAGTTTCACACATTTCAGTTTCTTCAATCTCTTGTAAACAGAAGTGACAAATTTTCCTTATATTTTTTTTTATCATTATAGATGTAGCTAAATCTTTTAAATATTTAACACTCCTTATATTTATCATTATTATATTCTTTAATATCGTTTCGGGCGAAAGTCGCATCACTGGTCCTCAACCATCTCCTAAATCTCTCTCGTGATGGCACCAATGTGCCACGCAATGGTAAACTGTTTCAGATGGCGGGCTACATTCACATGAGTGGGTGGTGTTAACACGTTACCACTCGGCGAGGACCTCCTCAACGCGGAAAGATTCCTCAAAAGAACTACAATGGCAACGTGTTCGCAGCCAAGGCGACCCACCTAGCTGGAGAACATCGGTTGTGGTATAACATGGAAAGGGCTGTGTTCCGCCAGGTCAAATGCCCCAAGATGCGTCACATAATGAGCACACCTAGAAACTATTCGCACACCACCGCAATCGATGGAGGTGAAGGAAAATGGCCGACAGCAGAGTAGGCCGGCGCCTCAACGACTCCGTCCGGGGTTAAGGGCAAAATAAGAGGAGGAAGAATATATTGTATGGAATATCATTTCATGCAATGACACATTTGTAGTAGTGTGCTTTTTTATGTCTAGTTTGTTAGAATTTATGTGCCAGTCAATATTAATGGTGAAATCCCAAAATAAATAGATTTAATGACGTTCTATATCTGGTTCATTTAACAAATAATTAAAAACAATGTTCCAAATGTTAATCTTCAGCAGGATTCATTTGTCAGGGACGTATATTCATTACAATATCGGCCGCCATCTAAGACATTTTCAGCATACGCTACTGTTGAGAATCTCTTAAAAATAGTGCCATGGTTTGACACTATCCTTATGAAGGAAATTCAATGGACAAAATCGAAGAGAATCCATAGATATGTTAATGTGTTAATATGGAATCGTAAGTCGTCGTAACCAAATTAACGCACTAGTCTTGATCAAAATACTAATCATGACAGGTGATATTTTTTTTACTATATTCACAAATTTCAACTAATGTATACTCGTCAATATCATACAGATTTTCTCTCTATTGGTTAAAGGTATAAACATGGGTCTGAGAAGCGTACTGCAAAGGAGATTAACTGTCCTCGTTCTGTAGTGGGTGGCATTGGTTGCGTTACAACTATTGTCTCCACGGTCTCCCTGCTACTCTGTTTGTTGATGGAAATCAAATTAGCTGATTTCATTGCGTATTATCTCTGTTGCTTGCTTTTATTGCCCGTAGGCGATCATGTATTTTTTGATACATGACTGACGAGGCAGATTTTTCTCGGAGTAGGTTGCCATATCTTTCTGCGGTAGAGCAGTTGCCATCAAAGAACTCCACCGTGCCTTCACTATCTAAGGTACGGTGGAGTAATGGATAGCGTCTCCGATTGAGGAATCAAAAAGCCGAGTTCGAATTCCAGTTGAATCCATTACCGTCACTTACGTGCCATTACTTTCTGCAGTAGACCAGTTGCCATCCAAGGCTAGAGAACCGAGTCTGTCGTGCTATTTACCCATAGCTGGGGGAGAATAACAGGATACAAACCTTTCCTAGGCTAGTAGGAAAAGTTTGAATCTTGTTATTCTCCCCTAGTTATGGGTAAATAGCACGACAGACCGGGTTCTCTAGCCTTGGATGGCAACTGGTCTCCTGCAGAAAGTAATGGCAACCTACTGCGGGAAAACAATCTGCCTCCTCAGTTATATATCGAAAGATACATGATCGCCTACGCGTGTATCGTGCATGTAACTGACTGACTGACCGACTACATGACAGTGAAGGGGAGAGAATGATAGAGAATGAGAGAAATAATAGATTAAGAGAGACAGCCAATGTTTTTTATCGTAAGTATAGAGTCCCATGTGTTCGCTAAGAAGTAAAAAGAAATATCCTTACCTTCAACCTAATTACCGATTATTTAATACACAGGTGAAGAAAAGGCACACAATTCGTCCATATCATTCGTCTTTTTCCTTTTTTTTTTCGATGGCCAATTTACCGGATTGTGCCCATCACGAAGGCCCATGAAATATACCGGATGTCAGAATTAAAATGCATTTACATAAGTTGCTTTCCTGTTTATTTAGAACTTTTCCTTTAATCGTTAACCATAACTGATTCTCCTTTATTTCACGCTCACAATGCTACACTCTCTCCAAAACAATTCGTTTCTCTATAATTGTAAACTTCAACCGATGAATGCGTCCCATATTTCGATCATATTTTTAACTATAAATGCCTTTCTTTTGAATAGGAATCTTGATTCGGGAGGCAAATTACCTACGAAGTGAAAGTCCATGTTTAGTAAGAATGGAAAAATGTACTAAGTATCACGGCATACATTACTTATCTCCGCATAAAAAAGAAACATTTATTGAGAATAAGTACACTAAAAAATGTCGAACTTTTCACATTCACCATGCATTTTCGGGAAGAATGAGTCTGTGGCTCCTTTATGAAATTCAGCACGAAACAAAAGCTTAGCAAGAATGTTAGCGGATATCATACATCATTTTGAGAAAAAGATTATACCATTGTTATGTACCATAAAGATCACGATTCGTGACGTTCACAGACTAAAAAGGCATGAACATTCATATCTAATCTTAGACAAATACTTATTTACGAACGCACTTTCCTAATAGGAACTAGGGCTTCATGTTCTTTTTTGTTTTTTTGTTTTTTAGGTAAGTGGAATTTCTTCTCCAAATTCTGTTACGTTTAAGCAGGGAAACAAAACAGGATAAATAAAAAGTATATAAATAATATATATATATATATATATATATAAATATATATATATATATGTGTGTGTGTGTAAGATATCACACATTGAGTGCTGTTATGGATAAAATAGTGCACGATATAAAAAATACTATTAATCTGGGTTTATTTTAAATATAAATCGTAACACAATTCTACTTAAATGCAAGACATATATGTATGCATATATATATATATATATATATATATATATATGTGTGTGTGTGTGTGAAAATTTCTCAGAGTTAACCTGTAGAAAAGACAATATTTATTTGCTAAGAACATTCAGCTTTTTGTTATTATTAGTTACGTTCTTGAAGTAAATTCATTTCGTTTTTTTGCTTTGATAAAGTCCACATTGAACGAAACACATCAGCAATAACTTTGTTTTCTTATTGTCATTTTATATATATATATATATATATATATATATATATATATATATATATGTATGTATGTATGTATGTATGTATGTATTCTTAATAGAGGTAATATTTTATTAATCAAAAATCGGATACAAACGTATCGTCTCGATTAAAAATAGAAATGTTAACGTATCTTTCGTCCGACGCTTCGTCAGAAGAAAAAAAAACGTTGAAATTAAGAAAAGCTACAGAAAGGATAAAAAAATAAACTCGTTGCAAGAGAGACAAGCGGGAGGGGGAAGTAGAATAAAAATTTATCGTAACCCAGAACATGACAGTCTCTCCGAAGTGTGCCAGTTTATGCTTCAGCACCCTCTGCCCACACAGAATCGGACGAGACATGTTGATAACAACAGCCTTCAAGATATTAAAGATGGTGTCTGAGCCCCGTGCTGAATAATTGGCCCGCAAGAGAGATAACTCAATAATTGTTCCCCGATGGCACACTCATACGTCTGTGAGTGCCCGGATGCTAATGAAGTATAAAGCCAGACATAGGCTGAGCAATCGGCACCTCCAGCCGTTCAATATACTTATCCACATTACAGGCCTCACATCAACACTTAAAATGATAATTAACAGAACTTTGTTGATTGTTGGGCTAGACAACCTTACAGATAGGAAACCGCTCCTAATCGCAAAGATGTTCCGTACTACTAAAGAATTGAAGCAAATCATGACAGTTGAGGAGATCTTATCAGTGCACGATTGACTAGAATAGCCAATCCAATGTAATCCCATGTAGACAGGACGCTTAAGTTGACGAAATATTTTAATTTTATGAAAATTATTAATTTTGAATCTAATATTTGTTTTGATAACTTCTTCCGGGTAGTCAATGGCGAGAAAGATATTAGTAATTGCACTGAGTTCGGATATCAAGTTTGCACTCCGAACATATCATCAATGAACGACGAGTAAGTGTTTTGATAAGGTTAATTTTCCTAGACTTAGGAGAAAAAGAGTCCCAAATATGATACAGCCTAGTAAATGTGGGATTCCTATAAACGCTGGTGAAGAAAGAAATATGAATTCTCTCAATCAGCGTGTCCAGGAAGATAATATATATATATATATATATATATATATATATATATATATATATATATATATATAAAAGCTTTTTGAATTTGTAGGTCTGATGAATTGGATCGTGATTACGATTCCAATGTAATAAATTATAGCCATGGAATGTTAGTCTTTGAGCCTTTCATATATTATTATTTCTTTGTCTTGGACATTGAGCTCTACCTGGATTCTATCCTCTTGGAAATTTATATATATATATATATATATATATATATGACCACTAATATTATATCTATCTATCTATCTATCTATCTATATATATATATATATATATATATACATTGATGAATGTTTCATTAAATAATATAGACAAGTTTTGTCTATTTATTTTACATAAATTCTTTTCATATCGTCTGAAAAGCTTAATAGCATTATCATTAAACGAAGAAAGGAAATCACAATATTGATACATATTTTAAATCCTATCTAAGCTTTCAGCTTCCATAACCCATTATGAAAGATGGCGATTACATTACAATATATAAAACAATAGAGGGCCAATACAATAATGATATCCTCTTTTTGTTTATATGGAAGATTTCCAAGCAACGACAAATTCGTGCATATGAAATTCTGGAAATGTATATATATATATATATATATATATATATATATATATATATATATATATATATATATATATATATATATATATATATATATGTTGACCTATATATATATATATATATATATATATATATATATATATATATATATATAGTTTATGCAAAACTAGGTAATCCGCATGTGTAGACCCAAGGAGGATGATATTCGGAGAGCTCAACGTAAAATTCAGAGCCGATATGTTTGAATAAAAACAGGCCACTTTAAGGTTCCATGTAATAAGTTATTTCACCATAACCCTTTTAACAGGACTCTGGATCATCAGACTTTACTTCCAAATGTTGAAATGAAAAAACAAAATTCATTTCAACCTTTGGAAGTAAAGCCTGATGATCCAGAGCCCTGTTAAAGGGTTGTGGTGAAATAACTTATTACATGGAACCTTAAAGTGGTTTGTTTTATTCAAAGAAAATATATATATATATATATATATATATATATATATATATATATATATATATATGTGTGTGTGTGTGTGTATTGCGTAATTTATAAACTATTATCATATAGATTCTTCTCGATCAGTATTCTATGTTGTGATATATCTCATTTAGTTCTACTTAATACTATTCAGTGATACCCATTAATCAATGAAGTAAGAGAAACTACAGGAAGTCTTCAATAGCAGCAAATCTTGAGCTCTACTGAGTGCAGATGAGCAACACCACTGGCCACCAAGAATTTTTAAATGTAAGGCTATTTGTCCGCCACCCAGAATTGTACCCCGGGAATAAATCATTATTTTGTGGTTAAAGCGTTTGTTTGGTGAGGTATTTTTATAACAATCCCTAAGCCAGACAGTTTCTACTATCTGTCTACTCTAGTAGACAACTTCTACACAAGGGAAAATAGCCGAACAAAACATAATATTTAATCGTTACCTATCCTACTTATCATTAGAAGGTTCGTCTATCACCCTCTTCTCACTTTTTCCCAGTCTCTTAAACAGAGGTGGATCTTTATCCCTTATTTCTTGTTTAAGACTAGTGTTCCGCTTACTTTTAAATTCTTCTTATCCGCTTTCACTCTCAATGACTCTTTGTGACTTAGTGGCTTTATCGCCTTGTTTGGGATGAATTGATTCACAAGATATTTTACACATATCTCACGCATTATAATTTAACCCACTAACTGGTGTAACTTTCTAGCCTTGCATTATATTACATTTAGTAAAAAGAGTCTGTTGACATTACTCGTATACGCAATGAGGGAAAAAGGTCTGGAGATAACAACACTCATAAGACAGAATGAAACTAGAAGAGGAATGCTGATTAGAAGAATTTGACATGAATATATTTATAATAAACACGGGTAGGTTATGTTACGCGGGTAAGAATGTGACTTAAGCCGAGATGCCCAATCAGGACATATAATATTGCAGATTTTTCTTTTATCGATAATTGCGCATTTTCCCTATTTGCATAAATAATTTCTATTCGATAAAATTAATTCGTTTTCATCGTTTTCAAACATTTCTTTATTCCTTTCTTTTTGTGGTGAACACCGACTTTAATAGACTTTGTAAAACTGTTTATTTTTCTAGATATTTCTATGTGTATCTGGTAAAGCTTTACTTTGTGTGTTTAGCTATGTATCGGGGACGCGAAAGCATTGACATTATGTCTCTGAGAAACCATTCTTTCTGATGTTTCGTCGATAGTCGCGTTCTCATATGACCTGCTGCTACAAAAAGCCAAGGAGAATGTACTAGAATTAACAGCACATGAATACAATCATTCAGCGTGACAGCACTGGTGAATTGACATTAAATTTGTGTGTTCACTTTGAAAGAATTTCTTTCTTGAAATAACATTTTATTTTTGTCAAACAGAATTATTGATTCTTTGTCAATGTTGGTTAAACTAAATGCTTTGAAGATCTAAGTTTTTCCGGCGAAATTTCCAACATTCACACTTTCACTACCAGGCCTGGTTATCACGTTGTACTACAGCAATGCTTCTGATCGGGAGATTGGAAGTTTTGAGGGTCGTGGAACCACCTTTTAACTACTGTTATTTCCAGGGCCCTCATGACCCAGGCATGTAGGCCCAGTTAAGGACCCAGCTATGGGCAAATAATGTAATAATACTATGAAAATATAAAAATATACTAATACTATGAAAGTATAAAATACTATGAAAGTTTAAAAATATATGTTTATATTAAATGTACTAGTATTACCTTATTATATTTTTAAGACATATACCGACAGTACATTTTGAAAGCAGAATTTATAGAAAAATGACGAACAATACATTTTATATGTAGTTGAAGCCATAAAACGGTGTTCTAAATACTTAGATTCCGGTATTAAATTGTGGAAATGTACGTCCACACACACACACACACACACACACACACACACACACATATGCTGACATATGTTAAATATCAGCTGATTGGATAGATTCGGCCAATCAGGGCAGGGGTTAGTTTAACCTTTTTTTTTGCATCCAAATCGGTTGTTCAAAACCCTATAAAAACTTTTTTTTTTCCCGCGAGGAAGCAGTCAGTTGCGGCCACATCCCATCAAGAAACAGGACATGAATGTTCACAAACTTGCCTTCGCCCAACTCACTCATTCTTACAAACATAAATGTAAATTTTTGTGAATATAATTTAGTTTGATTCATGTCACAGATTGAATACGTGTTCATCTTATTTTTAATTCCTCTCTTGTCCGACGTCAGGAATTTTTATTTTTCACAAAATAAATAATAGGGGTATTATTCCCCTACAAAATAACCCATAGAATTTGATATGCCACTGAATAAAATGAAACCGAATATTCACTTCCATTGATGACAATCACAACAATTAATAACATATTATCTCGTCTATGGCTGACTCTACCTTCAAAATCACAGTGAGACTAAATATTATATTCCCTTACTTGCAATTCAAAGAACCGCCATGTTTTGTTAACTTAGGCTATAAGTGAGTAATTTTAAAATACGACCAAATCACAACCATCATCATACTTATTATAAAACCCAGGTTGTGTGTGTGTGTGTCTGTTCGTTTATATATTGGATCGGATTTCCTACAATTTTCAACCAATTTTAACAGAACTTCACAGGACTACGTAAAATTACCTTGCGGTTCTTCTGACAGCGCCAAAAATAGGAAAAACACAATGGTTTTTCCACGATATCAATTTGAAAACACGATTAAGAGGCATCGCGAGAATGAAAGGGGGACAGCTCATATCGAGTTATACTCATAAAACCCAGGTTGTGTGTATGTGTGTGTGTGTTCGTTTATATATGGGATCAGATTTCCTACATTTTTCAACCGATTTCAACAAAACTTCACTTTTTTTGGCAGGTAGTGTTTCTTATTGTCTTGCACACTTTTTTCTTTATTTTTACATTCAGAATGCTTAAAAATTCCATTTACAAGACAATTGTTTATAATAAAATTGAAAAATTCTATTTAATCGGTAGACTCATAACGATTGAAAACAATGTTTTTGCTTGAGTTTGGGTTTGACCAATGCGTAAAGAAAAAAAAAACAAATCTAAAAAAAAAAAATAATTAAGACATGCTTGTCCGTCAACCTTAAACAATAATCTTTGTCAATTTTATTTTTCAGTCTTTATGATGGTCGATACTTGATCTATCTTTTACTGTTACATCCCCGGGCAACGCCGGGCTCTACTGCTAGTATCATCTAAAAATACCTTCTTACTCGTGCTGAGATCTGTTTTAGTATATTAGTGTAATGGAATTCGCTGTCATATATCGACCGGAGCTTCCAACTGTTCACCTTCTAGTCTTGGTAGAGTTCAAAAGCGTCTACGCTCCCTTGTTTATGATGGATTATTTTTCACCCTACAACCCCTTCCCGGCAGACGAGACTTTGCAAACCTTTTCCTATTCTCTCGCTATTTCCACATGAGAATTTCTGATGAGGTACATTCTTTCGTCCCACTAACTCGAAACCTCCCCAGCTAGAGACCCACCCTGACACGTACACTGAGGCTAAACACCCTCGTTCCTTAACATGTGCTGCGGCCACTTTTTGTTAAATATCCCACAATTGCACCTTTCTTCAGAATAGCTGTACCGGTGCAGTTGTTGTTGATACAGTTTACAATAGCACATTGAGAAAACAAAGTAGATGCTTTCAGCCTTAATTTTTGGGATGAGGAGTTATCATTATTTACGACATTTATATTCGGTTTATTTTCCTCGTTTTTGTTATCACAACGTTTCGGCCGTTGTACCCCACAGCTTCTTCAGGAGTATATGGATGTGTGTAACATATAGCGAATTCTGAACTGAACTCTTATTTAATAAACGGGGGTAGATGTTTGTCGTTCCATTGCTCATGTGTAGGGATATCGTCTCGTTCTTACTTTTTTTTATTTTGTACTGTTTAGCATAGAACTAAAAACAATATAGGAGACGCTAATAAAATATGGGCAGCAGTCAAAACATAACAGAGAATAGAAGAAGAAGCAGCATTTGCAACCTAATCAGCAGCTAGGTTAGATTTCAAGTTCCAAGTTTACTACAGAAAATTGGGACAATGGCCCAGTGAATAAAGCATTGGTTTGGACATTTGCTGACATAGGGCTTTCTGAGTTCAATCCCTGGGTTGAGCAGTGTGTACTTTCGATTCTCTGGAAACGCGCAAGCAATAACCGAAGAGTACTAAATTAAAAAAAGAAGTAGACGATATCTGTAACGAGAACAGTTTAGCCGCTCAGATTAAAATTCAGTTCAGAATTCACTGTAGGTTACCGAAATCGATATACACTTGAGGAAATAAATACTTTGAAACTACATTTCCCTAGGTACTAGAATAAGTATATTTTGATGACAGGTAGTCCTCGGAAGAATCATCCCCCCCACTGATCCCCCCCCCCAATTGATATGAATTAAATTTAAATTTGAATAATTCCTAGGGTACTTAAGGAAGAATATTTAATTTTGATCAAACGGAGTCCACAGAGGGTACAAAACCCCACATACTAAAAATATCCCGTTGATTTAAATTAAATTTGAGTTTGAGCAATAAACTGACTCGTATCCAGTATATAGAAGGAGAAAATCGGAAAATGAAGATCACGTCGGGAAAATCATTTCGTAATATTGAAATGCATCATCATTCTACACAAATTATAACAATGATTTAAAAATCAATCATTTTCTTACACAAAAATGTGTGACACGCAGCAAGTCGCGGGTAATTCGGCTAGTATTAATATATTCAAAAAGAGGTCTATTCGATTTCCACATGACAATATTTTATTCCCAACTAACTTGAAAGGACATAGTTTTAAATTGATTTTGTTCCTTTTAAAAGAAGTTCATACAAAGTCTGTTTATTTAAATGCCGAAATTGAAACTGTGCCATTAAATCATTTAATAGAACAGTTCAGGTTGTAAAATATTTGTAAAAACACTTGAAAAAAAAAGTTTTTTTAATGGCTCAAGGTTTGTATCTCGTCTGATTTCTTCTAAAAGAATAATGCAACGATATTTTTTTTTCCTGAAACAAAGCCGCGGAATCGTACACGCCCGACTAAAACATCATTGGTCGAGTGGTGATCACGTGACGCAAGTAGGAGGCTGTCGCCGCCCATCTAGAGGATGGGTATGAGAGGTTGCTACGAAGAAGTGGGGAGGGAAGTTCACGCCCCTCTGAAGTATGGTGAGAAGGTGGGAGTAAGAGAAGGCTCTCAAAAATGGAAAAAAATTGGAAAATTCTTAACCAGAAATAAAAGAGGTGGATATGTATTTAGAATTATCGAGGAACCCCGGCGCCGACAAACCCATCCCGGTTTTGGTCGGCGTCCATATAAGCGAAGTCGCAGCGAGCAGAAATCAGTTTAAGTTTCAGTTGCAGTTTCAGTTCAAGTTAAGTTGGTTCCGCCTCGCAGATAGCTGACTTGAAAGATTCACGCAAATTCCGGACTCCTCTTCAATACAAGAACAATTAATTTGAAGAGCGACTTAGATCCAGACCACCAAAATAAGTTGTTTTTTTCGACTTTCGCCCGAAGACACACCGAAAAACCAATTTCTTAAAGAGCAAACAACTTGAAGTGTTAAAACTCGCCTAACGGAAAACAACGTGTCACAATCCATAGAACGGGTCGGGAAATAGACGCAGTCCTATGTATCCAACAACTAGACATAAAGTTTGTTATCCTTTTTTTTGATACCTTGAATTTTTGAGTCATCATTTTATTTTTATTTTATGCATATTTGTGTGGTGTCACCCCCGTTGAACCCGATTTGCATTACGGCCCCAACTACTGATTGATCTCGTCTGCCTAAGATCAATTCAGAACGTGGGTAGGCGGACTGGAGATCAAAGCAGTTACTTCGGTAACCAGGCTTTGGAAGCGAGTTGGGAACGACGAGGCTGATGTCGAATCTAATCAGATTCCCATCCGAATCACCAAAAGGTTAGAACGTCACATTTGGGTGCCGCGACCGATATCAAGCCAGTTGGTCGTCACAGGACGAGACAACACGACTGACGCGACAGGCGGACGTCACGTTTGGAGCAGCGACACCCGAACGGAGCAGCGAGGAGCGAGCGAAGGCTGTGCTTATGGACGTCGCAGATGACGCCGCGACCAAGGACGTCACAGCTGGCGCTGCGACAAGGGCGTCACAGGTATATTTAGATGTTTCTTGAAGTGTGTAGCGTCTTTGTTGAGAGATTGGATTTGGTGTCTTTCTGTTTGCAGGAGAGCGTAATTGGTTCTTGTGAGGTAGGACTAATTCGACTGTTGTAGTTTTTAGAGTTAATTCAAGTTGTATTAGGCCTCGGCCTCCTAAAGTTCTTGTTACATACAGCCTATCAACATCTCATTTCGGGTGGTGAATCCTCATCTGGGTCAACATTTTTCTGGTCTTGGCGTCCAACCTTTTAATGTCATTCAACTTGCATTTAATAATGTTGAAGCTGTATGTTACTACGTGTATAGCTAATGTGTTGACAGCATTCGTAATAAAACATTCTGTCTCAGCTCTCAGCCTTGTGCTCATCAACGAATGATGTGTTTTCTGTTGGGCCACATCTACTTCTTTGGCTCGTTTTTGTCATTTTCCATGCAACGCCTTGTCCTCCCAGTTTTCTTTTTTTTTTTTTTTGTAATTTCCTTTGGCCAAATTGTTTTTCTCTCTGTTTTATCATTTGGTATAGATGGTATTCGCTTCGTTTTTTTTGTTTTTTTTTGGTAGAATTCCAGGTATATTAATCTGTTTCTTGAAGAGTGCAGCTTCTTTGTTGATGGAGTGGATTTGGTGTTTTATTACTTGTACGAGAGGGTCATTGGTTTTTGTGAGGTAGGCTTCCAATCCGATTGTAGTTTTTTCAAGTTAATTCAAGTTGGATTTGACCTCGACCTCCTAAAGCTCTTGGTACATACAGCCTATCAACATCTTATTTCGGATGGTACATTATCATGTGGGTAAACATTTTTCTGGTCTTGTCGTCCAATCTTTTAATGTCATTTGAGCTCTATGTTACTACGGGTATATCTAAGGTGTTGATAGCCTCCTTTTTATCAACCCCATTAAATTCATTTTATAATATCAAACGCAATCTCTTATAATATTCTTTTCGGATCTTTTTCTTCATAATTGAATATTGTATTCCGTCTCTTTCATTAATTCCTAATATTTGTATGCACCAACTTGGTCTAGTTCCTTAATTTTGTTGATGATATCAATGGATAAATCCGTAGTTTTCATTAGTTTACCACCTATGAAGGGGGCTTTGGCACATTTGTCGATTCCGAACTCCATCCTAATGTCTTCGCTGAAGCTTTTGACAATGGTGAGTAGGTTTTCTGCTGATTGTCATCCTTAGCAAACGTTTTAAATTCATCAATATAAAAGAGGTGATTCAATTTACCATTTTGTGTCTTGTATCCGTGGCTAATATTGTTTAATCAGTTTCTGAGTGTCGCTAATGAAAGGCAGAAGAGTAGTGGTGGAATTGAATCTCAAAGGAAGTTTCTGATTTTCATTTTGATTGAACATGTTGTTAATGATCCGTTTGAATTGTTTAGACGTAGTGTAGTCTTCCAATTTTTCATGCTTTGTGTTATGTATTCCACCGTTGTGGGGTATACTCTTTATATTTTTAAGATCTTCTTTATCCAAGTGTATGGAACACTGTCGAATACCTTTCTGTATTCGATCCATGTTATCGATAAGATTCTTTTCTTTATTTTCATCTTTACCAATATTGTTTTATTGATAATTCTTTGGTCAATGCACCCGTAACTTCTTCGTTTACAACCTATTTGTTCTGCTGGAAGTAAATTGTTTTTCTCAAGGAAGTTTTATGTCCTCTCGGTTATGATAGAAATGACTATATATTACATTGTAGGTAGGCAAGTGATGGATCTATAGTTCATCGGGCTCTGCGATTTTTCTGTTTTTGTAAGTGGTTGTGTTACTCCCCACGTGATTCATTTCGGATATTTTTTTGTGAGGGGGACAGGATATGATTATATCATTGTAAGTCCGTGGGAGGTTTTGTTGGGTACTAATATTTTTTTTTCATTCAAAAATTAGCTATTTAGTCTGTGCCCAGCGTTTCCAGTTTTACATATAGAAGTTGTTGTTTCAGCAATAGTGATATCCATCCATTTTTGGTACTCTATATCTGTGTGTAGTTCCTGTTGTTGCTTGATCCATATAGCCCTTTCATTGTACATTTTGCAGTTTTCCCACATCTTACACCAGTATTCCTCGCTTTCCTGGATATTAGGTGGGTCATTTATCTCGATTTTATTGTTTGCAAGTTGTCGATATATTTCCTTGACATCTTTGAAGATCTTTTTTTGGCCAGAAGAATCTTTGTTTCTTTTTTCATAACGGTTGATTCTTTGTTCCTTTGCTTGAATTTGTTGTTTCAGCATCTCTTTAACTTTTGGTACGTCAAGGCTTCGTTTCAGTTGTTTTCTTTTTTTTCTTTCTATTTAGAGCCCTTGTCTACTTCACTTAGAAGTGACAATCGTTCGCGTTGTTTATTTATTTCGGATTCTATTTTTTTCTTTCCTGTCTGGCATAATTTATTTTAAAAAATTTTTCACCTATTGATTCTGCGATCGTTGCCGCTGCTACGCATATAAGAGGATTAATTTCTGTCAAAATTATTGGTCTTTCTATTTCGTCCCTTATTTTTCTAATTGCTTGGTTAGCAAGGTTGATGGTTTTCTACACTTGACGGTTTTTTCTTACTTTTGGAATTGTCGTCTTTCCTCGAAAGACATTTCCTTTACATTCTCCCATTTATATTGGATGTTTTTTATCATCTCTATTTCTCTCCCATATTCGTCATTACCTTCCTATACTTGCTTGTGTACCTCGGAGGAATTATTACAACTGGTTTCTATTCTTTGCATGCCTCATCTGGGTTCTTGGCATTTAGCCCCTCGATGTTAACGATTAATCTTTTTATGATGATTTCTCAGGTGCTTTCGAGTTATATTACAGGTATTCTTTTTTCCTGATGATTTCGCGCCTGACATTAGCTAGTTTGTTGGTATCGATGTTTAATTTATGTTAGGGGTTTTTTTTTTCACCAGATATTGTAAGCAGCCTTGGTCGTTGTTGTCGGATTTATCGTAAAAGTCCATCATTACTTCAATTTACTCTTCCCTCGACCATTTATTTATTGTTGTTTTTGTGGGATTTTCTTTTAATGAATATAGAGCGACTCTGTGAGGGATGATCTCGGCGTGGTTTTCCTCTAGTTCTCGTTTGGTAAAGTTTGTTGCAGATTTTTTGATCCTCACTGGGGATCGCTGACCTTGTTGAACAGGGTGATGACCGATGTGGTTTATCAATATTTTTCGTTGTGTCAGCATTATAGTTAGTTCGCATTTACTCATACGCGGGGTCTGGTTTGTGGGAAACAGAGCATATCCATAACATGGTAGGCCATCACTCTCAGAGAACTAGGTCTTTTCCGGTAATTTTTATTTATTTATTTATTTATTTAACTATTTGTTGAAACTTGAATAAAGCATGGAATAATAATAATACAACACAAAATGTACTTAAACAAAATGTATTGACGCAAGAACGTGTACACAATATTTACAGATAGTTTGGTATATTCTTGGGAAGACCGTTCCTGTAGAATGGGTTGACTTAATCGCAGTCGGGCAGAGTCTCTGGATTGCATCTCTTGTTACTTCCCTTCCACCGTCTTCCCGGTACCAACCCATATTTATATGGTCGGTACTCAAACTATGTAAATTAGGTGGATCCTACCACAACACTATTCAATGATTTTTTTTTTAAATTTTTATTTATTATTATTTTTATTACTACTTCTACTACTAATATTACTACTAACACTGCTACTACTACTACTACTACCACTACTACTACTAATAATAATAATAACAATTCTGAATGACTGTAAAAACGCTGTGAACATCAAATATTACAGTTATGGTTAGATCCCTCATTTTTAGTAGAAAAGTTTCCGATGATTTTTTGATGTCTCGGAGGTTGTGCTTTTATTTGAATGATGCAGATAACATTTCTTAACATTTACAACTGCATGCATGTCCATATTCGCAATTTACAAAAAATTCGTGTCAAAAATACATCGATACATTGACATGAACATAATAAAAATAAACTAAAAATTCTTGAAGGAATCTATATTAAAACTTGGAAACCAACCGTTAATAAAATTAATTATGAATACTGTACAAATGTTTTAAAATGTTTACAGCAGAAAGTTTAAATAATCCAGGTTATTAATAACAGCTTTAAATAATTTTTAAAGAAATACTTAGACATCTCAATAACTTAGTTACCTCCCTTGATATTACTGCACGTGTATTTCTATATCATAAAATTTAAAATGCGTACAGTACATAAGTGTAGCGTTTTTCCCTTTAGAATTAAAAAAAAAACTAAATTTTCAGATGAACACACCGAGTTTGTTCTAGCTAAAACGAGACCATGATGATGACATTTTGCTAATGTCGAAAGTACTCTGGAATAAAATGTATATACATCAACATGGTAATTTTATTTTCTTCCTTTAATAAGGACACTAAGAATCTAGTTCATATATATGAGAGGATACCTTTAAGAATAAATAGACAAATCTTGTCTAAATTACTTAAAGTGGCATGACTTAATGAAAACATAAGCATTACACACACACACACACATATATCTATATGTGTGTGTGTGTGTGTGTGTGTGTGTGTGATTGCGGGCATGTGTGTATGCAAGCGAGAAAAAGAAAGATAAAGGAATAGTAAGAGATTATAAGTAAACACGAAAATTGCGAAAAGGTAGTGAACACATATAGACATACATACACACATATTCACATAGGTATACACACATATACACAAACACAGGCGTACGCACAAGCATACACACACACACACACACGCACAAAAAATATAAATAAACCTAATAAAAATAAAAGTGCATATTTTTTTTTTAATTTAGTATGAAAATTTAATTGCTGATACATCCTGACGAGTGGACCGAACGATTGCAAAAAAATGTTCGTCTACGAAACTCTGGAGTTGGGCTGCTGAATGTAATATCAATAAGCTAAGTGAAAAATATGTCCGTGTATTACAAGCATCGAATGCATGTTTGCATTGTGGGATTTTGTGTATATATATCTCGCTTGTGTAATTAATATTATTTGTATAATGAAAGGTGTTTAAGTTATATGAACGTATATATGGATTTTCTTTTACAAACCTGTTAAAACATATACTTAATATATATATCCGTAAATACAGCAACACAGAACCACGTTGCCCAAGGTAGAAATATAATGCAGAATTCTATCAGGACATCGCTAGTGTGTAGTCAGTTTGGACACCTACTGTTTGTCTTGTGCTTCGAGCTATGTACGAGATTAATTTAAGCTAAGTTAATACTTATAAATTCTCATCACATGTCTTAGTGGAATGTGGTTTTTCTTATCTTTTTTAAGAAGTCGTTATCTTGCTTACTTCCGGGAATCTTGACATCAGCGCTTTCTTTTACAATCCGTAAAGAGAAACAAAAACAAATATGGTCATCCTCCGATTTAATCCGTCTCTTAATCCTATTAATTTAATGCGTCGGCTACGACTAGTAAAACCCCTGATACTCCCGTATCCACCTACACCATCTAATCTATCTTTCTCTTCTTCCTCTCTCTTGCTCTCTTCATATTTTATGATCTCCCTCTCAACTGCAATGCTTCTATGCACAGCTTCCCACTTTCACTCCTGTTATTCTTTCTTTCCTCCTACCATCCTGAGTTTGTTCATAACGTGTCTTAATTCTTTTTTCCCGCTCTTTCTCTTGTGTTATAACATTTAAGTATTTATTTTTGCCAATAAGCTGTTGTTCGTTAGGTTGACATTTTCAGGTATCATTATTTTCTTAATCATTGCTGGTTTTGCGAAAATTCCATATGACAAGTTCAGGCGATAACATGCGCATCGGCACTGAAACGTAACAATCAGACACATACACACAATAAATTCATACGTATAAACACAGATAAGTGCATATATATATATATATATATATATATATGTGTGTGTGTGTGTGTGTGTGTGTGTGTGTGTGTGTGTGTGTGTGTGTGCCTGTATTTACTTCTAAATGTCTACCTACTGTAATTGAAATATATAATTAATATATATATATATATATATATATATATATATATATATATATATATATATATATATATATATATAAGGCTGTGTGGCGAGAGGGACGTGAGGTGGGGACAGATATTCAATAAAAAATTCAAGTAATGACTTATGTGGCTGGACGACTCAAGACTAGTCTTTTCTTAATTTATTGTATATTATAGATCTACTCATCTACAGATAAATATCTGGCAAAATTTATGCTAATTTGAAAGAAAATGCGCATAGTTTTCACGTATTTTTACATTGGTATTATTAATAGATATAGATAATGTGAACAGATAGATAGATAGATAGATAGATAGTTAGATAGATAGATAGATGTGAACAGACCGACATAGATAATATGAAGAGATCGAGATAGATAGATAGATAGATAGATAGATAGATAGATAGATAGATATTGAACATTCTGAGATATATTGATTTTTTTTACGCAAATTGCCTCAAGCAATGCGGTAGTGCCACTAGTATGCAAGCGATTACAGAAGTTAAGATAGATAGATAGATAGATAGATAGATGTGAACAGACCGACATAGATAATATGAACAGATCGAGATAGATAGATAGATAGATAGATAGATAGATATTGAATATTCTGAGATATATAGATTTTTTTACGCAAATCGCCCGAAGCAATGCGGGAGTGTCACTAGTATACAAGGGGTTACAGAAGTTAAGAGTAGGAGTAAAGAGGAATGTTTGAAAAAAAGGATGAAGAGAAGGACAGGGATTAATGTCAAGGCATCAGAAGATGTCAATTAACACTATATTTGAATATTTGAAGATTATATGTATCAGGAAAGCAAATGATAAGAAGGGAGTTCCACTGACAGGAGGTGCGAGACAAGAAGATATAGGAGAAGAAGGAGTGGCTATATTTAGCCATTTCGACAGTGAAATGGTGTGACCGAAATGCCACCCTAGTAGCACGTTTAAATTCATGCAATTTTGGAACCAGTTAAAAGTAGCTCGTCGGAGCAGTTGCTATGAAAACAATTGTAGAAAAGACAGACTGAAACCACAGCACGTCTGTGAGATAGCGACTGCAGACAGGATGCCAGATCAGGACCAACCACGTTGCATATCCGGATATGGATTTTGTCGAGGACTTCGAGATGAACAGCGGGAGCATCGGACCATATATGGCAGCAGTATTCCAAGGAGGAATGGTTTATTTGTAGATTTAATGGACGGACTCAGGCGAGAAAAAACTACTGGCGCGTCACGGAGAACCAACTTTCCTTGCGGTAGATGAATCTATAGATTCAATGTAGTTGTTCCACTTCAGGTCAGTGGACAGCGTGTGAACAAGCAGGCGCAGAGAGGCGCTCTCGTGGAGTTGGACATCAGCCATCCTGATAGGAGCCAGGGAGGGTTCTCAAATGCGGCTATATGGAGCAGTTTCGTTTTAGAAGCTTACAAGCCATTACCTGCCCCAGTCAAGCACAGATTGGAGGTCTCGGATAGATAGATAGATAGATAGATAGATAGATATTGAATATGGTGAGACAAATCAACCGATAGATAGCGAGATAGATATGAAAATACGGAGATATATAGATATATATTGAACATGCTAACATAGTAACATATACATATAAAATAAACTTGATAGAATAAACTTGATAAAATGCTTGATAGATCTTGTACCAAATTTCTAAATCTCTTATAATGGCTGTGTCCAAGGTTTCGACTATTGTGAGCTATCCCCAAGTGTGTAATAGTCGTAAGTTTTATGCTAGACGCAATCGTCAGGCATGACGATTGCGTCTAACATGAAACAGCTTGTCGCCTCTAAGTGTTGACTACAATGTGTACTTTATGTTTACACACGCTCTATCTCTGATATTGAGCCCTTAATCCCATAAATGTAGCAGACTTTAAGAGTATATTTCTTCATATATATATATATATATATATATATATATACTCGATACAAAAGTAGCGTCTAAATATAATTATTTATTTAGAAATATGATTCCTTCGCTACATAAAGTTCTCATGTTTCAAAACAAGAGCAGAAAACTTCAATATAATTATTTGAATTAAATTGAATTAATGTACCAAGATCTGTTCCATCTTCAAGTGAAATTTTTTTTTGAATAACTAATTCTTGAAATTTACGCGTTTTATAAGCATAGTCATTATTAAAATTAAAATTACTGTGGTAACAGCTAGTGCGATTATTTTTTAAAAAAAGGGTGTAAGGGTTAATAATTTGTATCAATATCTCAGTTCAAAGAGGTCAAGCCAGGGTAAGGTTGGGGTGTCTAAATTCAAAGCGGAAGATGACATCGTCTAGTCTGGTTAAATGTCTATGGAGATTTTTTTTTTATTTTATTTTTTTTTCCTGAAGAGGGTTTGTGTATAAAAAACTGTCATAATTCGCTAACACACACACACACACATATATATATATATATATATATATATATATATATATATATATATATATATATATATATATAATGAAGGCTAGCAGTAGAGCCCGGTGTTGCCCGGGGATGTAAAAGTAAGAGATAGATCAAGTATCGACCATCATAAAAACTGAAAAATAAAATTGACAAAGATTATTGTCTAAGGTTGACGTATACGCATGTCTTAATTATTTTTTATTTTTATTTTTACGAATTGGTCAAACCCAAACTCAAACAAAAACATTGTTTACAATCGTTATGAGTCTACCGATTGAATAGAATTTTATTATAAACAATTCTCTTGTAAATGGAATTTTTAAAGCATTCTGAATGTAAAAATAAAGGTAAAAGTGTGCAAGACAATAAGAAACGCTACCTACCAAAAAAAGGTGATGTTTTGTTGAAATTGGTTGAAAAATGTAGAAAATCCGATCACATATATAAAGGAACATACACACACAAAAACAAACTGGGTTTTATAATAAGTATAACTCGACATGAGTTGTCCCCCTTTCATTCTCGTGATGCCTCTTAATCGTGTTTTCAAATTGATTTCGTGCAAAAACAATTGTGTTTTTCCAATATTTGGCGCTGTCAGAACCACCGCAAGGTAATTTCACGTAGTCCTGTGTAGTTTTGTTGAAATCGGTTAAAAAATATAGGAAATCCGATCCAATATATAAACGTACACACACACACAATCTGCGTTTTATAATAAGTAAGATTAAATTATTTTAACTCTAGAAAGGGGGTCAGAACATTGCGGCCGTGTTCATAGTTGATGTTATTGTGTATTGGCTTTTGCGTTTTTATTATTAATGCTTCTATAATTTTTAGTCTTTTTGGAAATAATATAGTAAGAGAAATAGTAATAATATTTACAGAAAACAATTAAAAGGGAGTAAAAAGAAAAAAAAATCTCTAAGTTTCTCCTTTTACTCTTTCTCTTACCTTTTCTATTCCTTTTTACTCTTTCTCTTACCTTTACCTTTTATTTGTTCTCTTTTTTTCTCTTATCTTTTTCTTGTTCTCTTTTTTTCTCTTACTTCTTCGTTTTGTTTTCCCGCTTCTTTAAAGTTATTAAATCTACAAGCTACACTTTGATTTGATTTTATCTTAAAAAACTTTTCGTTTTGAAAATCTCCGGGAAGGAATTTTTCTTTAGGAAGTGAAATGGTCTTTTATATGGGGCATTACCTTTCATTAAATGTAAATTATCTATCTATCTATCTATCTATCTATCTATCTCGATCTGTTCATATTATCTATGTCGGTCTGTTCACATCTATCTATCTATCTATCTATCTATCTCGATCTGTTCATATTATCTACGTCGGTCTGTTCACATCTATCTATCTATCTATCTATCTATCTCGATCTGTTCATATTATCTATGTTGGTCTGTTCACATCTATCTATCTATCTATCTATCTATCAACCCCAGTCTGTTCACATCTATCTATCTATCTATCTACCTATCTATCTATCTATCTTATCTTTTCTTATCCTTGCTTGAAGCGATTTGCGTAAAAAAAATCAATATATCTCAGAATGTTCAATATCTATCTATCTATCTATCTATCTATCTATCTCGATCTGTTCATATTATCTATGTCGGTCTGTTCACATCTATCTATCTATCTATCTATTTATCTATCTATCTATCTATCTATCTGTTTGTCTGTCTGTCTGTGTGCGTGTCTGTCTGTCTCTGTGTCTGTATGTGTGTGTAAGCTACAAACAGAGGTTAGAAAGAAGAGTGATACGCCAAAAGTTTGAAAATGTATAAGAATACACACATAGCTCTTCAAATTTTTTTTAACTTATTTAAATTACCAAACATTTGCTTTCCTGATTTGCCAGAATTTTCTGATATCCTTAGATTCCGCGGATTTTAATGGCAATTTTATCTTTCCAGTTTTTTTATGTTCATCCGGGCATCATTTTCTTTGTAATATTTATTTACCAGTAATGAATCTATCCTCTAGGCGCGCAGAATAGCTCTGTTCCACCGTTCGAAACATTTTTTATATATACGCGGGCACCGGTTATAACCCCTCCAAAGAGTTATATCTTCCATCTTTCTCCGATACGCCATTTCTGCCTGTTTATCCAACAACATTTTATTGACTCTCATTAGTTTTCGGCATGTGGATTCTTGTCTTACTTCGTTTTATGCTTGAGTTTCGTCTACAATTTTACTAACAACATCCAAATCGTTTCTCTAAAGTGAATTAGACTCCGTTCGTTTCAGTTGTGATACACATTCTGCCAGCATTATATTTATTCATAATACAAAATAAATACCTCATCGATTTTAGTTTTAAATGTCAAAGCATATTAGTGAAGTTGTCGTTTTAATCGACTAATGTCTCTTCATTTAATTCAAATTTAGCGCTAAACCTTTTTATGATAGAATGTCTTTTGCAAGCCTATGAGCGAAAGGGAAAGAACAAAAGTACTAAGAATTGCGCTACAAAGTGCGAGAGAAGACAGAAAAGTTCATAGACTCACTAGGAAGCAATAATGCTAGATTTGCCAAATCTTGCATTACATTAATTTCAACTCTTCTTAATTTCAACTCTTCTTGATGACGTTGCCTGATAACGTAGTTATTCGGATTTCAATTCTTGGTAGTGGATACGCACTGCAAATGAGTCTCAAGTATAGGACGAAACGGCTGTCCAGTGTCCAGTGCTTTCTTTGAGGTTTCTTCTAGACTCGATTAATCAATTATGCTTATATCAAATCCTCCTAATAATTTCTATCATATATATATATATATATATATATATATATAAGTGCGCAGGTATGCAGAAAATAGAAAAGAACACGTTGGGTGCATAATCCGAAGTTCCTTAGTATTTTTGTTTTTATTTTTAAGAAGACAGTGCTCCATACAGAAGTAGAGCTTATATTATAATATTTTTTTGTTTAAAAATATGATTCCTTTGCTACATAAGAGTTCTCATGCTTCAAAAACGAGAGACAAAACAATCCAAATAATTATTAAAATTAAGTTGAATTAAGGTGTTTAGTCCCGTTTCATTTTCAAGCGAAATTTTAGGAATAAGCTATCTCTTGGTTTACGTGTGTTTCTAAGCATGGTTCGTTATAAGATTCGTTATTGTGGGAGTGGCTAGGCGAGTCATCTTGGTTAAGTGGTCAGAGTGTTAATTCTTATCTATAGATTCATCATCTTCTGAGAGGTTTTGCTCAGGTTGGGTAGGGTATCTATTTCAAGGCTAATGTTGGCGGTTATCCTCTAGTTAGTTCTCAGTGAGGGATATTTTTATGGCGCGCCTACAATTCGCCATGTGTCGGGAGGATTGAATCGTTTTTGAAAACATGAGAACTCTTATGTAGCGAAGGAATCATATTTTTAAACAAAAAAAATATTATAATATATATATATAATATATATACACACACACATATATATATATATATATATATATATATATGTATATACTTTAAAAATTAAGAAGTCAGTTGAATCAGCTACCTTAGTTTCAGCCTTTACGTTATCCTCAGGCGATTTTTATCAAATGGCCTCTTCACGCTTTATTTGAAAAGAAAGCTATAAAAAATGTTATGTACATTTCGATTACCACCCAAAGATACATTTACAATACTCTTGCTTTTTTCCCCAATCCTCCTCCTCCTTCTCCTCCTTCTCCTCCTCCTTCTTCTTCTTCTTCTTGTCCTCCTCCTCCCACATAACGTCGTGCGGTTGTTTATTTATTTTGTAAATAACAATATAGAGTCCATTAGTTGTTTTTTTTGTTTGTTTTTTTTTTTTTTTTTTAAATAAAGCCTTAAGAGGTCCGTTAAGAAAGTGAATTCAATTGACCTACTGAATTTTAAAGTTAAATGCTCTGCATGTTAGTTTTACTCTCATTTTATTTTTCACAAGTATATTGAAGACTTTTGTTTCCTGGTCTGATTCAACTCTGACAATTAAACTTTTATGTATATATATATATATATATATATATATATATATATATATATATATATATATATATATATATAGTATAAGCAGTATATCAATAGAATTCAACTCTGCCCGGAGATTCCAATATTTATTTCATACAGATATCAGATTTGTTCACACGTCTAGCAACACGAGTTTACTCATTATATTTGGTTTATTTTCATCACGAGAATCTGTGAAAAGAAAGTGCTATTACTTATAACGTTATAACCACGAACCTTAAGAAGGTCAGTCAAAAGTCCTATTATTCAAAGTCTGGTGAGAAGTAACGTAGGCGAGTAATAAATAAAAATCAATTACTGAATATGACTCGCACACTTTACTTTTTACCAGGCACTGAATTATGATACTCTGTGTTTTCCACATGCTTATCACTGACCTTTCAACCACCTGATAAACATTTTGAACTTTCCCAAATTTATAAGCCTTGATAAACCAATGACATCCATAGCCTCCTTATATAAACACGTGCAACATAATAAATCTTATATTGCATTAATAAAGTCCATTGGCGGATTAAACGGCTCGGCTAATTATAACTTTATATCTTAATTTTTTTTTATTCATATACTTATATATATATATATATATGTGTGTGTGTGTGTGTGTGTGTGTGTGTGTGTATGCGTGTGTTTTGTGTATACACGCGTGATATAGCCTTGTGAGTGAAATTGGGTAGAGAGAATAATTGGGGCCGTCGATAGATTTGCTAGCACGAAGTCAAAAGTCATCGTGACCGAGGCTCTGATTGTGCTGGTGTTGTTCAGAGTGTTGATCATTCTAGATAACACGCTCTAACCACGGTCTGCGCAGCATAGCTGCAGTATAAACCACAGATTGCCGCGGTGGAGGTTGAACAAACACAAATATCCCTGAGCGAGTGTCTGCAATAGGGATTGGCTAGCCTCCCTAAGAAATGCGTATCCTCGAATACGAATGGCCAGTTATTATTATTATTATTATTATTATAAGTATGTATGTATATTTTGTAAAATGCATATCGTGTAAGCTTGCTCAGTATCGATGATGGTGTCTTTGTAGATAGAAACAATATGGCGATAGAATTCAACTCTGCACGGAGAGAGAAATTCTCGCATTAAATGATTATTGAACTATATTAATGAATACAAAACGTAAATTAATTAACATTCCTAACAAAAATGTATATTTTTAATGGAATAAAACCTAAATATAAATAATATGATTGAAAGCGTGGATTACACTGGAGATTATTCTAAAATTGAGTTTCAAAAATATTGTTTTTAATTTTTGAAATGTCAGCACGTGAAAGAAAGAGTGTGTTTATGAATGAGTCAAAGAATTGTGATAGAGCGAATGAGGGAGTGACTGAGAGAAAGAATTTTTGAATCGTTGTTTCATAAGTGAGTGGCAAAAAAAATGGTGGAACTGTTTCAAGAAATGGTTAGTGAGCAACTGAGTGAGTGACAGAAAGAATGAAAGAATGAAAGAAAGAAAGAAACTGAAGAAAGAAAGAAAGAAAGGTCGAATCGTTTAAAGAAAGAGTTGTTTCGCGACTGAATGAGCAACTGAGTGAGTGAAAGAAAGAAAGAAAGAAAGAAAATGAAGAAAGAAAGAAAGAAATTAAAGCAAAGAAAGAAAGAAAGAAAGAAAGAAAATGAAGAAAGAAAGAAAGAAATTAAAATAAATAAATAAATAAAGAAAGAAAGAAAATGAAGAAAGAAAGAAAGAAAGAAATTAAAATAAATAAATAAATAAAGAAAGAAAGAAAATGAAGAAAGAAAGAAAGAAATTAAAACAAAGAAAGAAAGAAAGAAAGAAAGAAAATGAAGAAAGAAAGAAAGAAATTAAAATAAATAAATAAAGAAAGAAAGAAAGAAAACGAAAAAGAAAGAAAGAAAGAAGGAAAGAAAATGAAGACAGAAAGAAAGAAAGAAAGGTCGAATTGTTTAAAGAAAGAGTTGTTTCGCGACTGAGGGAGCAACTGAGTGAGTGAAAGAAAGAAAGAAAGAAAGAAAGAAAGAAAACGAAAAAGAAAGAAAGAAAGAAGGAAAGAAAATGAAGACAGAAAGAAAGAAAGGTCGAATTGTTTAAAGAAAGAGTTGTTTCGAGACTGATGGAGCAACTGAGTGAGTGAAAGAAAGAAAGAGAAAGAAAGAAAGAAAACGAAAAAAGAAAGCAAGAAAGAAGGAAAGAAAGAAAGGTCGAATTGTTTAAAGAAAGAGTTGTTTCGTGAGTCAGTTAATGAATGAAAGAAGGAACGACAAATTGAATTGTTTAATGAAAGCTTTGTTTCGATAGTGATAGAGGGAGGATAGTAAAAAAATCGTTGAATTATTTAAAGACGTAGTTGTTTCTTGAGTAAATGAGGAAATGCGTGAGCGAGTCACTGTGATATATTAAAAAGAGTAATTTAGAGAGTGAATTGATTAGACAAATCATAATTTTGTGAGTTGATGAGCTTTATTTAGTCAGCAAATATTCACCGACTCATATACACAATGACATAATCAATGAGTGGGTTAAAAAAGGACGTTCGATTTTCTTAATATTGATTTTGCAATCTCAAAACATATTTCACGTCATAAATTTTGTACGATATTAAAAAAAAACAAAAAAAACTTAAAAGTAAAAATTATTTTCTCATCTTCTGTTACAGTTATTTTTTTTCCTGAGAAACGATCGAATTTTTACTTTTATATAATATCATGTTATGTTCTCTTAAAACAAAACAAAAAATACGCATTACATAAATTCAAGTAAAATTTGATATCTTCCAATAATGAGATTTTGTTCTCCGTCAGATTCATCGCCGTTTACTTACATAGAAAATAAAATAATAATTTATCATTTAATTCAGATTTGGCCGTCACTTAAAATAATAAAACAGATTTTTGCCAGCTTAAAATATTAAAATATTATAAAAATTAAATTTCATTAATCTATAGATTTCATTTTGATCTTAGATCTTTGTGAAAAGAAAAACAAAACAGGAGCAAAACTGTAAATGGATGAAAACAACAAAAGATTTTGCACACCATTTTTTAAACGGAGGTTTGTTAAGTATGGTAAAACAAAAAGAGAGATTTCCAGAAAAGATTTCTAAAAAGACTTTGGCCATAGGTTAGTGTTGCCAGACGCAACTTATATACTGGATATATCCAATATTTGAAAATTTTGTCATCTTATGCCATACTGGCCATTCAGGGAGATCCCAGATATCCCATATTTACATCATTTTCAAATTTCGTAATAAAAATATTTTTTTTACCGTTTTACGGTTCTTGGTCGTAAGTTTATAAGTAATTATCCTTTCTTCTCTCAGAATATCCTGATGTAAATATCACAAGCACAATAATGTTAATAAAAGTTTACATAAAGTTGACGTGTTTATTTCTCTGTCGTCTGTATTAATTAAATATTTTCAAATTATTTCACTTTTACAGACTTTCTTATTCTGAGCTTGCAAATGAGCTTTCTAGATCTCAAATGATTTTATATTTATTTTCCTCATAACGCATTAAAATCATTGCCGTATGTTTCTCAGTTTTCATTTATAGCTCTTCATTTTTTGTATATATTGATCTGGTTGTCGAGGCATGTATATATTTACACATATATACATATCTATATCTATATGTGAAAAGTGTTTTATATATATATATATATATATATATATATATATATATATATATATATATACACAGTGTAACGGATATAAGAGACCCGGATACAAGAGAAACCCGGATATAAGAGAGATTTTCTCAGGTGCCAAATTAGAGCCTGTGTTAATGTATATAATTAGACCAAACCCGGATATAAGAGACTTCTTCTCCAGTCCTGATAACTCTCTTATATCCGGGTTACACTGTATATATATATATATATATATATATATATATATATATATATATATATATATATAATTATTTATATATTATATGTGCGTTACTTATTAGAAAGCGCTCAATATCAGAGATAGAGCTAACATATTTATTTGGATTGATGTGAGTTTGTGATCCTGGATTTCACGCTTTTGCGATCGTCAGACAACCTGATTAATTTTTTTTTAATTTTGGGTTTATGTAGATTGCTTGTATTGGTGTATTATGGGAGTGCGGGGGGGGGATCGTCGTTGTGATGTCATATAGATGCATGTCCGTACACCCAATGAGGTACGCAGATACACATACACACTCACTCGTCCGCCGGGGCTCATACAGACATAGACATATGTGGAAAGTATGGGATTTGACATCTGTATGTATATAGGTGGTGTTGTCTCTATACCTTCGCATTTGTATGTTGAAATTCAAAGATCAGAAGTGTACCGAAAATTTATATATATATGGTGGACTCTCCTGTCGTATTCGATGTATGAGGGTCGAGCAGCTCAGTTCCTAGGAACAAACAGCTCAGACACTAGCACGTACGATTTGATTATAGCGGTGAAGGATTTGTGCAGAACTCACTACACTTTTTGAAGGGCCGAATAAAAAGACCTGGTGCACTATGTGTCACAAGATCCCCAAACGACCCTCCGCAGGTTTTGAATTCAGAGTAGTTCTTCTCCTAGACCAGTTGCCAGTCAAGGCTGGAGTACCTAGTCTGTCCTTCTCTTTACCTCTGGCTAGAGGGAGAAGAAGAGCATTAATACATTTCCCAAGGGTATTAGCACGTAAGTGAATGTAATGCATTCGACTAGAATTCGAACTCGCGCCCTCCGATTCCTCAATATATATATATATATATATATATATATATATATATATATATATAAGCCGTCGTCAGTAGCAAGAATCGGAGTTTCATGCACAACGCATTCTTCAGTTGCTTGGAAGAGACTGGTCATTACAAAATTTTAATAAAAATATATGGTTAACGCAAAGCTGAAGCAGCCCATACATTATACTAGGATTACAGGTTTTTAATTTATATATATATATATGTATATATATATATATATATATTGCATTTAAAATAGGTGGTATATTTATTTTAAATTTAAAATAAATGGGGAAATATTATTTTATTTTAAATATCGAATAAAAATCCGGCAGCTTCTTCCTACTTTTGATTTATGAAACCGACTCCCAAGATGATGCTTCCCCAATCACTACAATCCTAACCAATATATCCCAATAAAATGAGCCTCTTACTTTCTCACCCTTTATCTACAATGGCTCTTGAGCCTTGTACAATGTGGACATTGTTGTACAAAAAATTCATATGAATCATTCATTCATTTTCTACAGTTGCCGCTTCTGTGCAGGTTATTTAAAGGCAGAAAAGATTTTGAGATTGTAAATTTTTTTGAGATAACAATGATTCCCTGATACGTCTTACTAATTAAACTATAGTTGGGGTGGGTAAATGTGGCGGCTTCATACCTTTCGAAGGGTATTTGTGCGTGAGTTAATATAACTAACATAAATTGAATTGGAACTCGGCTCTCTGATTAACAAATCCAAGCCATTATCCATAACACCACCCGCACATCCAGTGTACAGCATCTGCTGTTACTAAGTCGTTAGTAATCTCAGTACTGACCAGGCACAATAAAAAAAAAATTATTATCTAACAGCATTATAGCTCAGTACCGTGGGCCAGTTACAAATAAGATTTTGAATGACGTTCATCAATGCAGTCTCTCTACTATTTAAAGATGGCCATGACACTAATTATCTGTACTAAATAAGAGCAGTATCTTTATTGAAGATCAGATTTGAAGAATTGTCTTACACGATAAATAGTCATATAGATTGATAATGTGGATGACTGTCTTCTTACACTTGACTCTGATTAGTGAGCGACCAAGTTATTAACGACTTACAATAAAAAAAAAAATGTTTTTTTTTTTTTTTCATTTTCAGTTCGTTTAGCGCAAGAGAATAATTGACAAAATAAACCAATGCTAAGTTAGTGTTACTATAGCGTGATGTCTACCTCAATATGTTGTCTACCCAGGTACAGCACAAAGGTCTACCGTGCCCGTCCCCATACCAACATTCAAAACTGAATCACCAGCGACATCATGTGGATCCAGCTACAGGCACACACGCTCAGGTAATTGATCGACCGTGGTTGGATACTGAAACGTTGATTCCCGAGGTGAAAATGCGAGATGTTGCTAGTCAGATGTTCCAGTCACATCTTGATCATTTTTGCTGGAAGATGATGAGAAAATATTCTAATGATTTATTCGTGTCATTTCTAGAAAATATACGTAGTGTTTATCGCTAAAATAAATGTATGTATTGTTTTTAATAGCGTGTTTATTTTTACCTCTCTGCCTTTAATATAACTATTAATAGTCTATAGGTAATGGCAGGAAATAGAACCTGTTTATGTAAACTGAAATGAGATAAATCTGCCTCTGTCTTTTTAGTCTTTTTTTTTTTTTTTGTAATTTAAATTTTTCGTTCTCTTAAACTGGTTACTAAACAAATTTTAGAGCTCTTGGTGTGCTCTTCTATTTAACTGATAGATGATGAAGAAGAGACAGAAACATAATTTTCACAAATACGGTGGAATAATCGATAGTGGCTCGAATTAAGGAATCGGAGAGCCCAGTTCGAATCCAGTCGAATCCATTATATTCACTTACGTATTCAATGTATGAATCCTTTTATTCCAATTAGCAGGACAGACCAGATTCTATAGCCTTTGATGGAAACTGGTCTACCGCAGAAAGAAATGGCAACATACAGCAGAAAAAAAAATCTGCCTCGTCAGTCATGTATCGAAACATACATGATCACCTAAGCTTGTATCACGCATGATATATAACTGACTGATGTGCAAAAATGAATGTAAAGCTTTCTGTCGAAATTCGAACTCGACTCGCCAGATTTCTCTATAAAAATACTAGCAAATGTAAGGAGGACCCTATGAATATTAATTCTAATCTTGACTTTCACGGTTATTAAACATTGTATTCCCGATAGTTGCATGAATTCCTTCCGAATGTTAAGCGCCAATTAAAGAGCTCCCTTTATTCGAGTCAAATTTAAATTAGTCGGTTGTCGAAATTCACAACTGCAAATTTCTTATATGGAAAGCACCCGCTTTTTTTTAATGGTGAAAGAGTTTTAGCATTCATAAAATTCATACCGTTCTATTCTTTTTCAATAAAGGATGAGTAATTCAATAAAGTTGTAATCTCGGTGAGATTAAAACGTGGGCCTGGCTTTCGGAGCCGGGAATTCTTGAAAGACGTTCAACATCGTCGGAATAAAAATGGCTATTTGATTATTAGGATCAGTTCAATGCTCCGATACGTTCATTGGGTTTGCATTGCGAGGAATCAAAGAAATAAATTGCTGCCATCACACGAAGTAGCTTCACGACAAAAGAATCGATCGATGAATTTGTTCACACACACATGTGTTTATATATATATAGTTCTGCCAGGAACGGTGAAATGTTCTAAGAGCCCGGGCACAAATTTACTTTGGATGACATTGTGATCAAGCGACTCTCTCGGCATTTTCGTCGTAGTGAATTGTTTCCTCCTTTGAAGAGAGTAGTGTTAATTATGTCGAAAATATGGCAAGTAATACATTGTTTTGGAAAATTTTTATTTTGTATTCATATAATCTTTTATTTAGATTACTTGAGGTTTCACCTATGTAGTCTTGTGACAATTATTACATGTGATAGAATAAATTTCTCCTTCAAGTTTTAGCGTATTGTTTTGTTTGGTATTGACTAAGTATTTCACTGACATATATATATATATATATATATATATATATATATATATATATATATATATCAGGCCATCAGTTCTGTCCGAATTTTAACTTTTTGTTAAAATGAACTAAATTTAAAGAGTATTTTACAATGTCTAATGGAGCTGAGCATTATTTTTATGTTTAGATGCATTTAAACTGATCAAATTTGATTTCAGAGAACAATAAAATTAAATTTTGTTTGATTGAAACCCTGATAACATGGAAGTACCCAAGAATCATTTGAGGCACATAATACTTTATGAGTTCAAGAAAGGAAACTCAGCAGCCGAAGCAGCTAGAAACATTCACTCAGTTTATGGAGAGGAATGTGTGAATGAAAGAACTTGCAGAAGATGGTTTGCAAAATTCAGAGGTGGAGATTTCACCCTTGAAGATGAAGATCAAACCGGACGTCCAGTTGAGTTTGATGAAAAGATTCTTGAAGTGGCCCTTGAAGAAAATTCTGCTTTATCAGTTGAGGAATTGGCAGTGATTCTCATTTCGAACCATACAACTGTACATCGTCATCTTCAACAACTTGGAAAAGTTCCTAAACTTGGAAAATGGGTGCCTCATGAATTGTCTGAAAACAACCTCAAATCCCGTGTTGACATCTGCTCTTCTCTTCATTTTCGCCAACTTGTTTCACCTTTTTTATGTTAAGTGTCGTAAACAGTGGCTTCGTAAAGGGGAAGGACCCCCGCCACAGCCAGGAAGAGAACTTCATGGGCAAAAGGTTCTTCTTTCAATCTGGTTGGATCGCCAAAGAATAATCCACTTTGAATTCTTACTACCTAATGCAACAATTGATGCTCAAATATACTGTCAGAAATTAGAGCGTTTGAACCAAGCTTTGAGGAAAAAAAGACCTGCTTTAGTGAATCGAAAAGAGGTGATGTTTCATCAGGACAATGTGCGACCCTACACAGAAAGAATCACGTCACAAAAGATCGAAGAACTTGGTTGGGAGAAAATTCCTCATCCACTTTATTCTCCCGATCTTGCTCCTTCAGACTACCATTTGTTTCGTAGCTTACAGAATCATTTGGAAGAAACAGCTTTTACACAGGAAGAGGTTAAAAATGAAAGTTGTGAGTTCTACGAATCAACGCCAAAAGAATTTTACAATAATGGAATTAGTAAGCTGGAAGGAAGTCATAGGTAATCAGGGAAAATACATTATTGATTGAATCTGTAATTAAATGTAACATTTCGTCACTTGTTTTCTTTATTAAAAATTCGGACAGAACTTATGGAATAATCTGATATATATATATATATATATATATATATAAGTAGAGAGAGAGAGGAGAGGGACAGAGAGAGGCAGAGAGAGAGTCCTAAAATGTACACATTCTTTAAGTAACAATAAATACAGTGTATATTTACTTACAAACAAGATTAAGTTGTTTTTTTTTTGTTTTTTTTTAAGCATTTCACCCCAAGCAAGGCGGGGAGCCACTAGGACGCAAGGGGTTACAGAAAATAGGAAGATCAGATAGGAGTGATAGAAGAAAGGATGAGGGTAGTAGATAGATTAAGGCAACTGGAGATGTCGATTGACATTACACTTGAATAGCTGGAGATTATAACTCTCAGGGAAACAGGAGAAGGGAAGAGAGTTCCACAGGCGAGAGGTGCGAGACATGAAGCTATTAGAGTAGTAGAGACGGCTACATTTATGAGTTTCGACAGTGAAGGGGTGAGAGAGGGATGCCAGCCTCGTAGGGCGCTTGAACTCATGAAGTTTGGGAACCAGCGAATGCAGTTCCTCGGAGCAATTTCCATGAAAGTATTTGTAGAACAGACAGAGGGAGGCGACGGTGCGTCTGTGAGAAAGTGACTGTAGACGAGACGCCAGGGTAGGGCCAACCATATTACATATCCGCCTCTGGAGCCTATCAAGAACCCCGAGGCAAACAGAAGGGGCGCCAGACCATATATGGCAGCAATACTCCATGCAAGGGCGAATTGTGGATTTGTATATCTGGAGGATCGATTCAGGGGAGAAAAACTTCCTAGCACGGCTCAGGGAGCTAACTTTCCTCGCAGTGGACGAGGCAATTGACTCGATGTATTTATTCCATCTCAGGTCAGCAGTCAACGTGAGACCGAGAAGCCGCAGAGAGTTGCTCTCGGGAAGTTGAGCGTCAGACATTATAATGGAGGGAATTGAAGGCTCTCTGTGGTGATTAATAGAGAGCAGTTTAGTCTTCGAAGCGTTGAAGTTGACCAGCCAAATCTTGCCCCAGTTCACAATCGATTGGAAGTCCTTTTCGAGGCGCACGGCAAGGTGAGTTTTGTCAGCGAGACTGGATTTGTTTTGAGGCAGGAATAAATGGTGTCATCCGCGTAGATGCCGACTTGAGAAGTTACGGCGTCAGGAAGGTCATTTATATAGATAAGTAATAGAGTGAGGCCTAGGATGGAGCCTTGAGGAACTCCTGCGTTCGTGGGGTAGGAACTGGAGGAGAATCCGTTGTGAACGACCTTCAATTCACGGTTTGACAGGAATGATTGTATTACGTTATATAATTGACCCGTAATGCCATAACCCTGGATCTTGCGGAGAAGGCCGGCGTGCCAAACCCTATCAAATGCTTTGGAGATATCTAGTGCCACGGCTCGGGCTTCCCCGTTATTTTGGAGAGTTCGGTAGACTGTTTCCGTGATGGCTGTGAGCACATCGGCTGTAGATCTGGCAAAGCGGAAACCATATTGCTTGTCTGAGAGCAGATTATTGGATGAGGTGGTTAACCACCCCGGTATTGATTAGAGCTTCGAAGATTTTGCCGAAGAGGGAAGGAGACTGATAGGACGGTAGTTGGAAGGGTCAGAGGGTCGCCGGAGTTCTTGAAGACAGGAACAATCGAAGAGGACTTCCAGCAGTCAGGAAAACAAGATTCTTTGAGGCAGTAGTTGTATAGTTTCGAAAGGGCGGGCGCCAGTTCAGGCGCGCATTTCTTTATGACAATGGCTGGTATCCCATCTCCACCACTCGCCTTGTTGAGATCTAAATTGGAGATAACGCCCAGTACCAAGGTTGGGGTTATGTTTAACCCACTCAATATGGCCTCAGTTCTAAGAGGAAAGTCGGGTATGGGTACACCAGAAGAGTCGAGCGTCGAGTTGGATGAAAATTTCCGAGCAAAGCATTCAGCCCTGTCGGTAGAGGAGGTCAAGACTTCGAACTGGTTGAATAGAGGAGGTATAGAGGGTTTGCACTTATTCAATACACTCTTGCAGAGACGCCAATAATCTTTGGAGCCAAATTTGCGAGATGCAATACGTTCCTTCATTCGAGCCGCAAATAGTGACTTAGCATCATTTAGGACACGCTTACAATCGTTACGGGCGGCGGCAAAGAGACGTCTATTGCAGTCAGACATGTCGCTACGGTATAGGTGGAAGTAGTGGTTCCTATGGGCGATGGCGGCTGAGCAAGCAGCCGAAAACCAAGGGCAGGAGCGCGTCTTAACCCTATATTTCCTTGATGGGATGAAAGCGTCAATTCCAGCTTTAACCCAGGAAGAGACCTCAGAAGCACATTCTTGGACGGGGAGCTTAAAGACTCCATCCCAGGGGACATCGCGGAGGAAATCACGGAACGCGTCCCAGTCAGCTCGTTGATAATAGAACGAAGTTCTAGTGGTAGGAGGTTCTTTATAGGGGGGAGGAGTTAAAGGAGATGTTAACCGATACTACTGCATGGTCAGAGTTACCAAGTGGGCATAGTTGCGAGGCGCTGCAGGATTCGGGGATGGAGGTAAAGCACAGGTCGAGTAGAGAGGCTTTACTTACCCGGTTGAGGGCAAAACGAGTGGGGAAGTTAACTATCTGTGTGAGGGAATGGGAGATTGAAAAATTAAGCGTTTGAATGCCTGCATGGTCAGTAGTAGCATTCTTAAGCCACAGAGTGTGATGGGCGTTAAAGTCTCCAAACACAAAAATGTGAGCAAACGGGTGGAGGGAGAGAGCCTTGTCTATGTTGTCAGAAATGCTATCAAGTATCTCACAGTCTTGAGAGGATGGAGAGCGGTAAAGGAAGAAGAGATAGCTTACCGCATTGAGGGAGAGAGACGGAGACACATGTATGACTGGTCAGGCGATTCAAGAGAGGACTCTCTGGCCAGGGGAGATGTTCCTTGACGTAGACACCAAGACCGTGCATGTGGGTTAGAGAGTCTTTTCTGAGGAGAGGAAGATGGCCGGGGATCGAGAGATCAGAAGAGGGGATAGATGAGACAAGGTTTGTCTCAGAGAGCAAGTACATCCGGGCCGTTTGCAGTGAGGAAGGATTCCAGACTGTAGAAGTTTGTTCTAATGCCCCGGATGTTGGAGAATGAAATGTTGAGGGGTTTAGGTGGTTTCTGAGATGCTGGTTTAGGGTAAATCTTTCGGTTTTTGTAACTCATGTTGGATTTATTTGCAAAGATGAGAAGGCCTGAGGTAAGAGAAAACAGACAGTTTCGACCGTGACGCGGGCAGAGAAGAGTTGGCAAAATCCGCATCATTATGTGGCCTCAGGGCTGCCCACCGGAGGTGACTGCAGGGACACCTTTCCACGCGCGACATGACACTACAAACACCCCGGTATTATACAACTGTTGATCAGAGCAGCCGCTCAAGACGCTACGCAAGATTTAGGGCTCCCTAACTACCAGTCGGAAACAGCAACCAGAGAACTGTCAGCCGTGTACCCTCAGAATGAAGAGATTTTGCCACAGACTGCACGCATCACGGGAGAAACAGACCTGCACTAATACAGAGGCCGGAGAGAGAAGACAGTACCGGGAACCCCATCCTAGACAAGAAACAAGGTGTAAGCCTCTACTCATGTCCAATAGAAGGGGAGGAGTGTTGACCGGGCGGTAGAAGGACTACCTACTCCTATTACAGATAACACAAAAAAGGACGACACAAAAACAGAGGGAAGGATTGGAGGGGGAGATAACAGGTAAGGAGTCCTGGTTCACAAATGGCTATACCCTATCACATTAAGTTTTAACTTACTATAAGTCCCATTGTCTATTCTAAAAAGAAATTGAAAATACGGTTACCCGGATTTATTATCACATCCAGTAGAAGACATTCAATTTTCCATTTTTCTAGTTTTTTACTTTGTTAACATTTCGGATCGGGATTCCTTACTAAATTATCAAATAAGTAGCATCACTGGGACAAAATGCCTTTCGGTAGGGAGGGAGGGAGGAGGGAGGGAAAAAAAAAAAAAACGGAAAAAAAAAAAAAAAAATAAAAAAATGAAAAAATGCAGTCAGCTCGAGCGAAACGATACTCACATGGGCCAACAAGTGGGTAACTGCCTGCGTCGTCATGATGATGATGACTGAATGCAGCTTTACCTTGTGTCAAGCGTCGACCTGGTGGGGGAGGAATCATCGGCCAATCCTCGGCCCCCACCAAGTACTGGGCTAAGGGAGATATGCTTTCAATAAGATTTCAAAGAGGAGATAGAATGGCGAAAAAAACAATTCCACTTTCAGACAATATATCAAGCAAAAAGATACAGTCACAACATCGTTAGGATACTGACGAGACACCCTCGCATCTAGTCAAAGACATTCAATCTTCCATTTTTCTAGTTTTTTTACTTTGTTAACATTTCGGATCAGGATTCCTTACTAAATTATCAAATAAGTAGCATCACTGGTACAAAATGCTTTTCGGTAGGGGAGGGAGGGAGGGGAGGAAAAAAAAAAATTTAAAAAACGGAAAAAAACGAAAAAAAAAAAAAAAAAAAAAAAAAAAAATGAAAAATATAAATGCAGTCAGCTAGAGCGAAAAGATACTCACATGGGCCAACAAGTGGGTAACTGCCATTATTTATTGTACTAAGGTACAAATGTGGCACAAGGCCGAAAAGGGGTTGGGGTAAAAAGGACGGTCATCACTTGTCTTAGATTAAAACTTAGCTAGCCACATCCACTGACCCCTATCATACTGAACAATATTCCTTTCACCAAAACAACACATTTAACCATACCTTCCTTACTACATACACCAAAATGCCTCTTTGACTCCATGAAAAAACCTAAATGATCCCCTTATGTACAAATATTGTCTGTGGGGGGAGGGGCATAAAAACAACAACTTCTAAAAAGATCCCCAATGAAATATATACAAAATGACAAAATAATATTTACAAGAAACCAAATAAAATTAGTGTTAGTAATAAAACCCCCCACAAACTATTGAATGTGGCAGAAATATCAGTTAACCGGACGAAATCGATGCGGGACTTATGAAAAATAAAGCCACACTCATTCATCCCAAGCATTCACACAGGCACACACTCATTCATACACAACAACAAATAAAAAAAACACCCGCACGAAAACGAAAAGCGCCCCGCATCTACCAGAGAACTGACATCACTGACCACCTAAAACGAGGGAGGGATGGGGAGTTAAACTGAAGGAAAAGAAAAATGGGGACAGAAATAAAAGGGACCAATGAGCAAATACACCCTAGCTAAGTTTACCAGAATAGAAAAACTAAAAGAAAAATACAAAAACCTAATCTAATCTAACTCCGGGATGGGTTGCCTATGTTCAACCCAGGAAAACAATATCCTTAATGCCTAACCGGCATCCAAATGCCATTCAAGGTCAGCCCTTTTTTACTCGGCACATTCGCGCAAGAATCACCCACCTTTTGCTGAATTCCGATGAGGTGAGCCGCCGCCTTTCCGTCCTGATCTTGACTTTAAGCTGATGCTTAAAGAACAAGATCAGTTGGGAAGAAGTGAACTTCTCGCCCTCATGAAATCCCTTCTGACGCGTCGTCCAAATCACGACTCTCATAACCCTAGTAAGCAACAGAACACATAGTGTTCAGCCTTCGTCATCTGCGGCACCACATTGCTACAAACAGAACTGACTTCCAGGACAAAAAACTTTCCGTGCAGCATGCGAACCATGAGGCCTTCAACAAACCTGCACAACGGCACTACCGCCCTGCACTGAAAGAAGGCGTGACCAATAGTCTCGACTTCCCCGTACAGCGACGACAGTTTGGATATTTCTCCAAGCCTGCTGAACAAAGTCTCTTGCCGACCCAGAGGGCTTCACGAATCACCAGCCAGGTGGTGATGCCTCATCGTTATTGAGACATTTCAACCCGGGCGCCCAAGGCCATATCGAGCGAGACTCCTGCTTCGCAAGACCGAGCTCGCCAATCAGATCATCTTGTACGGACCCCCTAACTAAAACTTGATATAATGCCTTGCGAGACAACGCCTGGGCGTTGGAGAGACCATCCGAAGCCCGTAAGAGGAGCTTCAGAGCGCGACGACATTCACGATAAAAAGAGCACTCGGCACGTGGTAAACGGCCGGCCTCTTGTTCGCACGAGTGCACACTTTTCAGGGTTGGAAAATGTTTCTGGACGTCTTCTTTCCAAAAGGCACCCTCCTCATTCGACCCCGACACATTCGGTCTAAAAAGGTAATGCGAAGCATATATTGACGGATCTCAATGCTAGGCATCCCCAGACCGCCCTCAGAGGGATGGAGGCAACAGACCTCGCGAGATACCAAAGGGGCCTTGCCTCTCCACAAGAAAGAGAACAAGGTCCTGACTAATGACATTAGTCGGGCATACGGGAGTGGAAGCACAGAGAGTCGGTAGAGGAGGATCGGATAGATGTGAAACACATACTTCCGCCCTTCCCTTCAGGGAAAGTCTCCTCCGAGACCACAGATTAACCGCGATCTCGGCCTTCCCTTGTACCTCCGACCAGTTCATTTCAACTGGAGATCAGGACCGAACCAGACGCCGAGTATCTTGATCGGCCCATCCGTCCAGAGGAAAGGTCCGGGAAAGAAACTCCCTTCCACGCACCCAACCGCAAGCCCACAGACTTATCACGGTTGATCTTGGCCCCTGTCACCATCTCATACCCACTTATTTCTTTGCTGACTTCGTCAATCTCGGCTCTGCTCGACACAAGAGCCGAAACGTCGTCAACATAGGCAGAATACCTGGCCGAGGTGGTAGCGCCAGGCAGGGTAATTCCGCGCAGGACCGGATTCGCCTTTAACTTGCGAAGGAATGGTTCCAACGCAAGAACGTAAAGCAAGGGCGATAGCGGACAACCTTGACGAATGGAGCGAGACAATACGAAAGGCTCCGACCTTACCCATTCACTTCCACCAGCGCACCGGGGTCGCATACAAGAGTCGGATCCAGGAGCGAAAGTCGGCTCCGAAACCGGCCGCCGACAGGACAGCCTCCAGAAACCGATGGTCAACCCTATCGAAGGCCTTGGACTGATCTAAATTGATCAGCGCGGCTTCACTGTCGACTTGTCCTAAGATCAAGCGTACCATATGAAGGTTATCCTGAATCGTCCTGCCCTTCACAGCACAAGTCTGTTCGGGGCCAATCAGACGAGACAGGACAAGCTGCAAACGGTTGGCTAAGATCTTCGCCAAAATCTTTAAGTCAGTATTTAACATCGTCAAAGGGCGAAAGTTCCCTAACCCATCCCCACCGTTCTTGTCCTTACGCAACAACTTGATCACACCCTGGTGAAGCGTCGAGGTAAAGACCCCTGCCTCATCCAGTGGTTGTAAATCAGCTGCAGCAAAGGAACAAAAACGGGCGACAGCCTCAAGTACACTTCGTAGGGAAGTCCATCTAGTCCCGGAGACTTATCCAGGCCAACCTGCTTCAGCGCATCCCAGATTTCCGACTCTGTTATGGGACCCTCGCACCTAGCCGCTTCAGCTGCCTCAAGGCAGGGAAAGTCAGCCAAATAGGCATCGAACTGAGCAGAGCTCAGACCGGGCTCCCTGGTGAAAAGATCCTGAAAATAAAGCCGAAAGGCCTCGCATATGCCCGTGCTTGTAGTCACGGTCCGCTTATCCGGCAATGTGACGCACGCTATATGTCGCTTAGCCGCGTTCTATTCTCCTCTGCACGCAATTCAGCGGCCATATTCGTCGCCTCAGAAGACATTCTTTTAGCCTAGCCCTAACTACCAGAGCTTGATCCTTCTTGATAAGCAAGGAGGCCAACTCTGCCTTAGCTAAGACTATGTCCCCCCACTAACACGGGATTTCACGGCCCGATCAACTTTATCTTCTAACGCCGTTTGCGCCGCTAATCTATCTAGATTGAGTCGACGACTAAAATCGGCAGCAAACGTTCTAATCTTAGATTTTAATTTTTCCCCACCAGGCGTTTCCCACAACCGCCCCGTCAATTCCCTCTGAATCATTAGTAGCAGCTGGTCCGGAAATCCTGCTCACCAAATAATGAACAGTTAAATTTCCAGTAACCAGCCATCCTAACCTTAGGCTTATCTAAGTTTACACGGACCCGGACAAGCCTATGATCCGTATAAACTATATAGTGGAAACTTGGACACTCTAAGAGCCCTACATCGACTCTCCTAACTAACACTCGGTCCAGGTAGCTCGCAAGCGAGCCAGGATCCGAGTCGCCACTAGTTGTCCAAGTCCATGCTACCACCTGGGGGTGCTCATTCCGGTACTTATCGACAAGATCAAACTTGCCGATAAAGCCCCGAAATGCCTTCACATCAGGATTGTTAGTACCCGGTTTTTACCAATACGATCTATATCAGGGTCAAGGACGGCATTCCAATCCCCGCTAAGACTACCCGACGAGAAGTCGTCAAAACAGCTCGATCTGCCGAAACAAAGCAGGCCGCTCAGTATGACTATTGGGCGCATAAACCCCAATGAGACGTAAAGCCTTATCCTTTATAGTAACATCCAGCACACAAAGCCTGCCCGCCGGATCTGCGAAGACAAGGGGGTACAAAGCAGCCTTCAAAGACCTGCTCACTAGCCAAGAGACGCCCCTCGAACGACCATCAAAACATGCTGAATAAAGGGCGAACCCCCTAGACAGTATATCCCCACGGTCATGAGAAGAAAACCGGGTCTCTTGCACACAACAAACATTCACCCCGAGGGCGCTGAAGGTCACGAGAGAGCCTCGCCCTGCGAGAGACTCGGACCTCAGGCCCCTGCACATTTAACGTAGCTAACCAGAGAGCCATTGAGAAGTCCGATTAGGGTTGTTTACCTGCTTTAAACATTGCCGGGGTAAGGATACCGACAGCCTCTCCCATAGACCCATGGCCCATTTCAGTTTTGATGGTACCGTCTTGGGAGATTCCACCGATATCCCAGGGGAAAGTTAATTTCAAAGCTCTATACAGGGATGGGTGAACTAAAACGGGACCCTCCTGCACAAAGTTTAGATAGCTGATTCAACTGTTCATTATAGTGATGGCAATGGGCAAGGCCATTTTAAAAAAGCAATCGCCTCCTCGATCATTGCCCAAATTGGCTTGGCCCCACTTCAGTCCCACCACTGTTAAAACTCTTTGAGCTTGTGGAAAATGATAGGGTACTTCCACATCTTTATCGGCATACTGCCTAATTGAAAGCAGGTACTTTAGCTCCTTAATTCGGTTTCCGTAATCTCAGGCTCTCTCTGCTTGCTCAGAAGAAATTCTACAGAGGTCCTCTCCCTGAGTTGAAGAAGAATTTTTTTCTCCTTTTTTTTTTCTTTTCCTGTTTGAGGGGCTTCGTTCGCTTGGAGGGGGAGGAGGCATTTCAGATTTCTTTTTGACGGGGAAGGGCTAGGAGTGTGGCGAGGGGTTTTAACAGGAGAAGGGCTAGGAGTGTGAAGCAGGGGTGTGAAACGATCTATGTTGATATGGGCTGGGATCTCTACTGAGAGGACGGGCTTTTGTTGGTGAAGATTGAGGGAAGGTGGGGGTTTTTGGATGAAGATGTGGACGGGGCAGAGGACGAGGAAGGAGTGGGATTTGAGTTGGTTTTAGCTTTGCTGTCCAACTTTCTTTTCAGCTCTTTAATTTTTTCAAATTTTTTCGAACCAGGGATCCGGGTCGAATTTTTTGCATTGCTCTTGTAGAGAGGCCGGAGCATCGCCCTTGACGTTGCCAGATGGGTGGGGCTGTCCGTGTCTTTGGCCCTCAGGGCATCAGGAGACTGAGGGCCCGCTGTCCGGATCTTCCTCTGGCCTTACCAGCCACCAGCCATTCCCCTCCCCTTCTCCACAACTGCACTAGCAGCGGGCGAAGGCTCTTTGGGGAATGAGGTCTTTGATGTAATCTCAACCGGTGGTTTAACCGACCCGGTCCCGGAAGCTGGTACGCCCATTACAGGCGAGGCGGAAGTTACAGACGCGGTCAGAGGGGATCTTGGTTAACTGGGCTTGACCACCAGAGGCCTTCTTCTCTGGGCAGGAGGAGGAGAGATGACCAGTCCTCCACACATCAGCATACCGGTCTTCGGCCTGTTACTATGACTGGCAATTTCAAGCCTCCAACATCCAGACAGTTGGGGATGGAGCGGAAGGCTTTCTCATCCAACATGATGTCAAAGCTCCAACCCCCGCTCAGGCTATCACATGAGGCGCCCAGAATTTCGCCGTACTGGATAAAGTAAGCCGCGAGATGCTCACCGATAACCTGAGGAGGGACCTCATACTGTTACCCTGGTCCTTCTGCGGCCTTCGTACTCCGTGCGCAGGATAAGGTCTTTGTGATTAGCTCCCGGCTCGCCGCAGCTACGCAATCTTCTGCTGTGGGTAACAGTACGTCCCCCATGAAAAACTTTGCGCCCTTAACTATTCTTGGGGCTTAAACCCCAAGGACTCTAGTGATTTTAACACTATGTTTTCGTCGAGCGACAAATTTTGCGCGTACGCTTGTCGACGACGAAAACTGACATAATTCGTTTCTCAATCTTCTTCAATTCCTGGGGGTCTTCTAAGAGTCCACCTTCTACGACAAGGTGAGCGTAACTCTTAGCACGCTCCAAGAACTCCGCAAGATTGATGATACATTTCGGTGGGGACGACCAACAAGAGGGCGATTCCCCGGCCTCTGCATTCGTAGATGCGTTGTCCTTTTTCTTGGTTATTGCTCTTTTCAGCCTCCATATTTTCGGAGGCTTTTCTTAAAAGTGTCTACAATTTCCACATTTGTAGGAACTCTGGGCAGGTCGGGTATTCCTCCATATTATTTTGTCCGGGGGTCTTTTTTGGGATTAAGAGGTGTTTCCTCATATTTCTTTTGAAAGAAGCAATTTTAGGCTTCTTTTAACAATTAAGAATGAAGGCACTTTTTTTATCCTTCTTATCCATTTTTTTTAAACAGCGAAGGGGGAGGGGGAAGGGGAGGGTGGGGAAATAAATTTATGGGCGAGAGCAAAAGAAATAAATTAACTAAACAAACTCAACAAAATAATTATGCACACCAAAAAAAACAATTACATTAAAGGGAATAAACACGGTTCTTAAACGTAAACAAATATCGCCTAAAGGCGAAACAATAAAAGACAAACAATAAAAATAAAAACGTTAGACAATAAAAAAACATAAAAAAACTTCGACAAAAGCCGAAGCTAAAATAAAATCAAAATGGCCGACGTCAACAAAAAATTACGAAACAATAACACAAAGCTAGTTACAAAAATGGCCGACGTCAATAAACAAAAAAAATACGTAACGAAGACAGACGAAGCTAGACAAAAAAATAAAAATAGCCGACCCTAAGCGAGTCGAACAATAAACAAAAGAAAATAAATAGATTAAAACGATTACAAGCAAAAAACGTAAAAAAAATTAAAGGATGAAAACAATTAAATAAATAAATTAATAAGAAATTACAGCAAAACACAGAATAACGAATAGGACGAAAATAAAGAAAATGACAATTAACACGAAAAACTAGAATAAAAAGAAAAAAAGGGGTAGAAATGAGAAGAAAAAACTGCGGAAATTACAGGAGAAAAAAACGAAATTCAAAAAGCAAATTAGATTAAAAAGGAAAACGAGTAAAAAATTAAAGGGAGTAAAAAATTAAAATAGGAAAACTAGAATAAACAGAATAAAAGTAAAAAATTAAAGGGGAGGGTGAAAAAAAATGGAGAGTAGAAAAAAAAAAATCAAAAAGTTTTTTACAATAAGGTCGTAAAATACAAATAAAATAAACAAACTTTAAACAAAATGCAGTTCCAAAGGGTAACAGGTAAAATCACACAAAAAAAGGTCGAGTTGTCCGCAAAAGTCCAAAAAATAACCAGAAACCAGCCAAGAACGGCTCCGAGTGTGGAGTCCTGACTCAAGTGGGTAACTGCCTGCGTCGTCATGATGATGGTGACTGAATATACGGCTTTACCTTGTGTCCAAGCGTCGACCTGGTTGGGGGGGGGAGGAATCATCGGCCAATCCTCGGCCCCCACCAAGTACTGGGCTAGGGAGATATGCTTTCAATAAGATTTCAAAAGAGGAGATAGAATGGCGAAAAAAACAATTCCACTTTCAGACAATATATCAAGCAAAAAAGATACAGTCACAACATCGTTAGGATACTGACGAGACACCCTCGCATCTAGTCAAAGACATTCAATCTTCCATTTTCTAGTTTTTACTTTGTTAACATTTCGGATCAGGATTCCTTACTAAATTATCAAATAAGTAGCATCACTGGGACAAAATGCCTTTCAGGAGGGAGGAGGAGGAAAAATAAAAAATTTAAAAAACGGAAAAAACGAAAAAAAAAAAAATAAAAAAAAATAAAAAAAAAATAAAAAAAAAATTTAAAAAAAAGTGTTGAAATTATGAAATACTAATATGTATTGACGTACAAAGACGATTAACGGTTTAAGTTAATATATAATTAAAATAAATGCATTGGCTTTGAGAAAAAGCAATAAAAATCAAGGAAAAAATAAAAACTGGGAGTTGAAAAGGAGTATACTTTTGGTGAAACCCTGTAATCCAAACTAGCTACATATATAAATCAATTATGGTGGTGAATACTTGTGAAGAATCAGACATAGAGCATTCTGATTCTATTTTACAGAGAGATAGATAGATAGATAGATAGATAGATAGATAGATAGATAGATAGATACTTTCTGTCTGCCGAAATTCGGCAATTCCACATCCAGTGCATTCTTTGAAATAAAAACCAGAAATGGAATTCAATTTATTTTAATCAGTGACAACATTTTTAACCGGAAGCTTGCGATGTGTATTCCAGTCGGCCTTGGTCATTGGTTGCACGAAATCATTTAAATATCCACATATGGCCCGAGACCAGCGTGTTCGATGTTCTTTAGCATCATCGACATTACACAATACATACAACAGTGAAAATATGGAGATCTAATGAAGAAAATCAATTACAGTCGTTTGAATATATTGTGTTGATATTTGAGTTGTACATAAAAGAAGAAGCGAACAAATATCCCACGAAATAATGTTGTTTTTTTTTCTTTCTTTTTTATCATTTCCCTCCAAGCAAATAAAACAATAGATCGATAGACAGATACTGACCAGTCTGAAATAGATAGATAGATAGATAGATAGATACTGACCAGTCTGAAATAGTATAGATAGAGGGATATATATATGTATATATATATATATATATATATATATATATATATATATATATAGAGAGAGAGAGAGAGAGAGAGAAATGGAGAGATAGATAGATAGATAGATAGATAGATACTGACCAATCCGAAATAGATAGATAGATAGACACTGACCAGTCTGAAATAGATAGATAGATACTGACCAGTCTTAAATAAATAGATCAACACTGTCCAGTCTGAAATAGATAGATAGGTACTGACCAGTCTGAGATAGATAGATAGATAGATAGATAGATAGATAGATAGATAGATAGTATATTAGTCCCGCAGTAGTTTGCTATTTCTTTCTGCGGTAATGTGGTCACCAACCATTACAATTTATGACAAATGACATATTTTAATTATCCTATTTACTATAAACATTTCCAAGATGCTGAATGTGCGCTGAAATTTGTATCGGTAGGCTGAATCCAATTTCGGAACTAGTTTGCTGTGTTGACTTTCACATTAATAACCTTGGGAAAAGAATAAATCCATGTCTTCCTTCCTCTCCACTTACTTTTTGACTAATGTTAACTTGGCTGTTTGGTTTTTGGTTCTAAACTCTGTAATAACGGACTACATTGAATTTAAAACTGTGAGGAATCTGCATCACACCAAGATCACCTAGGTTCTGAAGAATCATGTCTTTGAAAAAAAAAAACTAGTCTAATAAAAAAGCAAAAAGAATTGTTTCAAAGTAAAGCCATAACCTCTTGGCGGTAATTTAAATCCGCTAATAAGTCAGATTAGTGATACAGACTTGAGGGATCATGTCTATTTCGTTTATTCTCCTCTCCCCAAAGATGATGAATTGTATATATTGGGACTAGTTAGGACTTCATAGAGTTTCTGAGGCATTATGGTATATGAGGTAAGAATGGTAAGTAAAAATGAGCTCTTTTGGTGAAAGGAATGTTTGGGTCAGTGTTTGCGGCTAGCAAAGTTTAATAATAAGACAGAAGAAGACCTTCCTTTTCCTCTTTTCCCCTTTTTGGTCTTGTGCCCTATTTGTACATTTGTACAAAAAATATTATCATGGTTACTTCATTTCATGACTGACTAGGCAGTATACTATTTCCATAGTATGTTGCTGTTTCTTTCTGCGGTAATGTGGTCATCAGCCAACACTATAGATTCCAGTCTGCCCTGCTATTCAACCCGTAGCTGGGGGAGAGAATAGATGTATTCACTCATTTCCTAATGGTATTTGTGCGTTATAACAAACCCGTTTGAAATTCAATCTCGTCTCTTCAATAGCGCATTGTAAGCCGATACTCATTACGCTACGACGCCCATCCTTATTTAGATAAGTTATTTCCAAACGTTCTTAGGTTTTCGACCCCGCCCCCCGTCAAACCAAAACACAACCTTACCCACCTCCAAGTTATAATCGACCTTTAACTGAACTGTCTTGGTTTTAGTAATGCATGTCGATTGAGTATCTTAGTACTTCTCATAACAATTGTTATGTAAATGAGATACACTGGAAAGTGAACTCAAGATACAATGTGGACATGATGTGTGTTTTAGATATGTCACCGCCACCCTCTTGCTACCTACCCACCACCCAGTTCGATGGATCTTTCCACTTCCCTCAGGGAGGCATCGCCGCCTACTTATTTAGATTGATGTATTCTTTGTTTCCACATATCTAAATTATGATACCCTTGGCAAAGTTAGATATACATCTCTTCCCCATTTCTTTTGGTAATTATCAGGATAGAATGGGCCCTATAGCCTTGGTTGGCAACCAGTCGAAGAGAAGGAAAACTCTGAATTCAAACAAGCCTGGAGAGTGTCGGGTACTGTCAGTCTGTCTTGTCCATGTAACACTCCAGTTTCTAGGGCTGCAATAAATATACTGCCCCTATTATTTAAGGGGTTAAGGCGATTCGTTATCCTGATTGAAACTAATATTAAAAACTCTCATTTTGTAAAGGGAACATTAATAATACTAATATTATATCTCATTTTGGAAAGTGAACATTAATAACACTAATATTATATCTCATGTTGGAAAATGAACATTAATAACACTAATATCATATCTCATTTTGGAAAATGAACATTATTAACACTAATATTATATCTCATTTTGGAAAGTAAACATTAAATTTATATATGTTGGAAAATTGGTAAGGTAATTTTCAACTGAAATCAAGAAAATACGAATGAAAAAAATGTCTCATAATATATGGAAAAGGGCGTCAACAGGATAGTGATATTATAAGCACAGTTTAGATGTGGCACGAAGCCGAGAGTATGGGGCACCCAGTGAAGATGGAACTCACTACTCAGTCGTAATTGATCAAGGAAGACAAGCGTTCGAACCATTACACTGCGTCGAGGAACCCAGACGTCAACAGCATATGTGATATAATTCTATCAAAATGATTTTAGATAATATTTGTTTACGGAACAAATTAAAATTTGTTACTATGTCTTGGTATTACTGCTCTTTACTAAAATGTCATCATAAAAAAGTCCCCCTGGAGAAATGTTAAGGGCAGATAGCGAACTTCTTTGTTGAGAGGATGGAATTAGAAGGTCAACGAAAAACTACAAAATTGCTGGAGTATAACAAATAACTTGTTCCATAATAGCAATTTCGAAAAAAACAATTTTTTTAAAAATTTTTGGCTTCATAATCTTAACCAACCTTTTTCTGTCAGCCAATATATTGACTTAAAAGTTTGTCGAAAATAGTTTCCTTTCTCACCAAACCTCAGAGGAAGTCACGCGACCTGAGATGAACGGCTTAGCTTATTGAATGAGACGTTGAAAAAATAAGAAAGCGTTGGGTAATTAACAAGAAACAGCGTGAAGAAAAAAAACTGGAGAGGATGAGGCAGAAAAATATGAAAAGAAAGGAGAAATCACATATATAAGAGAAAGAGAGAGTGTGTGTGTGTGTGTGTGTGTGTGTGTGTGTGTGTGTTTGTGTGTGTGTGTGTGTGTGTGAGAGAGAGTAATATAAAATTGTTTAGAGTTTAAATATCAATGGGAGGTCTAATACAGCGAGATTTGGTCAATAATTGAAACAAAGTTATCATCCTGGGTATGATGGTAAACTACATTTGGCAGCAAGGCCTCGGATCAGGAGGTTTTGAGGAGCATGCAACCACCTCTTAATTGCTAGGTTACTTTAATTTAATTTTATCTTAATTGCTAGTTCCTTGGTACACCCGAGCCGAGGTGGTAGCACCTATTAGTCTCCTAGCTATAGGTAAATAGTTAACCCTTAAACTGGGATCCAAACATTATTGGATTATAAATATATATTTATATAGAAAAAAATATCAGTAATATATCTTCATAGAAAAAAGAAAAAAATTACCAGCAATACATTTTTCTAAAGGAAATTACTAATGTTCCCAAAAATTTAAATTTCGGCATTAAATGACACATAAGGTATTGATGTGCCAATAAAAAAAAGAAAAAAAAACGTAGTTAATTTAAAAGATTTATATGAAGTTAGCATAAAGTTTATCGGTGAAAAGTTTGATCTGCCGAAGCAAGTTCAAGATCTTACTACTGCCCTTACACTCATTTCGCAAATATGTCCACAAAAGGCATGAAATCGACTTCCTCTAGAAATGTCAACTCGGCTGCAGTAACTAAACTAACGAATCGAAATGCTTACAGTGAACGTGGATAATCTGAAACATATGTAACAATTAAAACCTCTCTTCTCCATCCCACGTGGGTTAAACAGTATAGTAGACTAGTGTCGCCAAGTCTGTATAAAGGAAGAACGACTCAGATTGAATTGCTTGTTTACGGTTAATCAAACCTTTGTGCGTTATTTAAACCCCAAACCTATCTCTGATTATAAGAGTTTGCTTACAATGTCCAGAATGTACACAAGCAGACCCCGTCTAAGTATTAACATGGCACGGTACTATTTAAATTCGGTGATCAAACGAGAATTACATCTGCGTGATTTGAAATTGAAACTGCAGAAAAGACTCAGGAAAACCACCCGACTTATAAATATATCATGAAAATACCCAGAAATGTGAGAACAGGTATTTGAACGGGACCATGGTTTCCTACAACCTGAAGAACCACAACATTTTAAAAAGTTGTCAAATCTGAAGTAGCTAAGAAGATAAAAAGATAATATGTGTATATATAATATGTGTTTATATATATATATATATATATATATATATATATATATATATATATATATATATATATATTTATTATTAATAGTAGTAGTAATCTTATAAATATAAGAAATTATACTCGTCCGGATAACATTCGGTGTCTTGATTTGCTAATAATCAAACCAAAACCAAAGGGAAAAAAAGGTATAAAAAAAGCAAGAAGCAAGAACATGTACGTTAGCCGAAAATAATCGTCTAGTATGCAAGTCCAAGGCCCAAAGAAAAAAAAAACGGATACAGGTAAGCAAAATAACTAAATAAAATGCTCAATACGGTAAGTAGAGCAAACCTAGTTAAACCTAGAGAGCCAGACAAACCTACCATGTTTTCACCTAAGCGGATCGTCAGAGAAGGCTGACCAGACGATCCCTGGCGATCCGCTTAGGTGAAACCATATATATATATATATATATATATATATATATATATCATTGAAAAGATCAATATCAACATCAGCAAAAGTTGTTGGGTATTAACTGCAGGGTAAAAGTCGTTATTGCCCCCAAATATTTCAATACAACTAGGACTGTATCTGACTATATTTCTGAGATGAGACACGATTTACATTGTTCGGACTATCAAACTCATCTATGTTGCGATATTTATCACAACCTTTAGGCCGTTGGACTCTCCTTTTTCCGGTGGGTGGAATGTCGAACTGAACCCTTTATTTCGCTCGCTGAGGTAGACTGTTCTAGTTCCAGGTGCCATGTTTGATGGATGTCAGTTATCAGTTATCTCCTGTTAATTCCCCTCTCCAAGTTCTCCACCGCCTTAGCCAGGTATTGAACTCTCAACTCTTTGGTACCTGTCACTGGATCTAACTAACGCTTTTATCCACTGTCCTTGCGGACATCTGTGTTTGAATTTCTGGGTATTATAAGGCTAATGTCTTCAGCAAACATATTTTTACCAGTGCTCATATTGCAATTTTTGCTGTTATAGTCCGAACAATGTAAATAGTGGACGAATATGACTGGTCTATAACTGTTTATTGAACGCCATTTTTTACCAATTGCTCTTGCTCTTCATTGGGCAATAGACAATCATTCATTTTGTATATTTATCAATATTTGTTCTTTTAATATCTCGCGGTAAATGGTCATTAATATCGTTTAAACGCTTCTAATAGTACATCTAATCTGAATTCTGTCTTTGATCCATGTTGAACTCTTTCGATCTCGAGCAGCATTTTCATTTAATTTTACCATTTCTGAGTTTGCGTGGTCGAGCGGTTAGAACGTCCGCTATCCGACAATGGGACTACGATGTAAATCTCAGTATGGTCGATTAAGCAGGACGTTAAATTCTTAACGTCGATGGCGCGGGGAGGCTGCACCAGAGTGCCGAGACATTTGCAAAGTTCGGTAGATGAAAGTCATCAGACCCCGTCAATGGTTTTGACCGCACGAATTCCCAGGTCATCGTGAGCGAGGGTTTCAGCATATTGATCCTGTTCAAACAGTTGATCAAGCCCGCTGATACGGTCGCCCCCAGAAACAGTAACTGAGGCCAGCTAAGCAGAACATCAGAGTAATGACCACCACTGAACAGTGATCGTTTAACTCTCCTAGCAGACGCGTTTGCTCAGAAACAAATTACCGGTCTCCCTTAAACACTATCTATCTATCTATCTATCTATCTATCTCTAGCTATTTATATCTCTGTCTCCCTCCCTCTCTCTCTCTCTATATATATATATATATATATATATATTAGTAAATACATATAATATGCAGCGTCGATACCACGACTCGGAGTTTCATACAGACTTTCAATCTGCAGGTTAGACTGTGTCCAGTTCTTAAAGATTGCAACCCAGCATGAAACTCCTAGTAGTGCTAATGACATTGGATATTATGTGTATTCATTAATATATATTTAATAGTTTTGCTATATAACATTAAGTCCTGTCATTATAAAACTTGAGAAAGAAATATATATTCATGTGCAAGTATATGGATGAAGGTGGGCTATATATTTTATATTTTACATTTACGCCACTATATATATATACATGTATATATGTGTATATATATATGTTTCGTGTATATATATATATATATATATATACAGATATATATACCTATATATATATATATATATATATATATATATATATATATACCTATATATATATATATATATATATATATATATACCTAGATATATATACCTATATATATATATATATATATACCTAGATATATATATATATATATATATATATATATACCCTGAATATATATGCCCTATGGTCGCCTAGCGTTTATCATATATATATATACTGACTCGAACCATTACCTTATACCCTTGGGAAAGTTATGAATCTTCTTCTTCTCCCAGTTTTTGGGTTAATATAGGAGAGACCCGGTTCTACCTATATATATAATATGACTATATATAAATATACCTATATACCTAACCTATACGGGAAAAATATATACTACTATATATATATATCTAATAAATACGCGATCATATATACTCGGATATATACGCATGGCATATAACTGACTGATATATATCACTTATATATATATTCGTATATATATCCTATATATATATATACACCTATATATATATATGAAATATATATATATATCTCTATTTTTTTTAAATATTTACACTATATATATATATCCTATATATATATATATATACCTATATATATTAGCTATATATATATATAGCCATATATATATCTAATATATATATATATATATATACAACAGCTCCTATATATACGAAGACTTTTCAAAGTTCTAGTTACTATATGTATATACTTATATATATATATATATATATATATATATACTTATATATTTATATATATATATATATATATATATATATATATATATGCGTGTTTCATATATATATATATGTAAAAATAAATATAATATGTCTATATGCGGATATTTTCTTATATATATATAAAGCATATATATTTATGTGTTTTATATATAAAATTTTATATTTTGCTTTTCGTTTATATATCGTCACTGTATATATATACATATATATATACCTCTGATATATTATATATAGCTATATATATATAAACCTATATATATATATGCCTATATATAGACGAACAAACCTTATATATATATAGCGCCAAGACTATATATAAATGTTATATATATATATATATATATATATATATATATATATATATATATATATATATGGCGGTCGGTATATATGGTGTTATATACATTTATATATAACACATCTATATATAGACATATATATACACCTTCATATATATATATATATATATATATATAAATATATATATATATATATATATATATATAAACAAGAAAGAAAAGAGTTATTTTATTGCGGAATTTATTTATTCATTTTGTATTTCTCATTTTTAAATGTTTTGAGTTGATGTATAATATTTCCGGATGAGACTTAATAAAAGTTAATAATTTGTCGTTTTATTTACTTTTACCATCCATTTACATTTCTTTTCTTTCTTTTTTTTAAATGTTATTTTCCTTCAGGCTTAAATGTTATTATCGCTATTTTGCCTTTGAGAGATTTCTTATGTCATATTGTTTTCTTCTCTTATTGTTATTTTCATTTTAACTTTAATCTTCGCTTAATACTTTTTTCCCTTTTATTTCCCAAAGTGCTCCCTTTTCTTTTTTCTTTTTTTTTAATTTGCTAATTTTCCTTTTAGACTCTTAGCTTTTGAATGTAAATCTTTCATTTTTGTTTGTCTTTTCTTTTAACTCTCTTTCATATTTTTTGTTTATTTTTTTACGTCTGTATCTACTGCTATATCTTTGTAAATTTCGTGACCTATTATTTTTTACTCACCTTTCTTTCCACTTTTATTTTTCTCATCGACTCCGACCAATGTCTCGTTTTAAATTATTTCTGTTTATATATTAACCACTCCTCTTAAACGTAATTTTTCCTTTTATTATTATTTTTTTTTAAATTTTATAAAATTATCTGCCGTTATGTTTTTTCGTCTATTTATTCATTGTCATTTCCTGGTATTTTTTTATTTTATACGTAATTCATTTTCCTTTTCTTAATTTATTTCCAATTTGTTTTTCTTTCATTTTAATTTAGTTAGTTTTTGAAATCAGTTTTTCTTTAATAATCTACTTTTTAAAAAAAAGAAATTGTTATTAGGTTTGCTTTCCTTTCTCTTCTATTTCTCTCTATAGTGATTTTTTTTTGTTCTTCCAACTCTGCCGGGTGGGTTTACTTTCATTTAACCTCAATTATGTTTTCCCTTTTAAAATTACCTATTTGTAATTCCATTAAAATTGTTCCAGACAATAATTAACAAAATTCACTCAGTGATCTATGAGAAAAAGTGAAGTGCACAGACAACACAAAACAACACACATACATTTGTATATCTTACAAGTTATTTAAAATCTAAGGAACAAACATATTACGCTATCCAGAAAATAGAGACATTTAGTTTAACTGACATTCGCATAGGTAAATGTTAACTACTAGTAAGACCCGGGAATATTTCACGGCTTTCCTGAATGATTTATTGATTCTTTCTTTCTTTCTTTCATTGAAATCAAGTAGCATCTTCAATGTACCTCCCGATCAAAACGGAACAGTCTATTATTTATGAGACTTTAGCTTAGCGACTCGTACCTTACTCAGCATCTTTTCTTTCTTTCTCACTCTCTTTCTTTCTTTCTTTCTTTCATTGAAATCAAGTAGCATCTTCAATGTACCTCCCGATCAAAACGGAACAGTCCATTATTTATGAGGCATTAGCTTAGCGACTCGTACCTTACTCAGCATCTTTTCTTTCTTTCTTTCTTTCTCACTATATTTCTTTCTTCCTTTCATTCTTTCTTTCTTTCTCACTGAAATCAAGTAGATTCTCTGATATATCTTTTCCATCTTTCCACGCGAACAAAACGGAACTGTCCGTCAGTCATTAGATATTGGCAAGCCGTTTGCTTCCTTTCATTCTCCCTTCCATATTTTTTCTCACTGAAACCAAGTAGCGTCTCTGATATGTCTTTTCCGCCTTTCAGCGCGACCAAAACGGAATAGTCCATTATTTATGAAGGCATTAGCAGGTAGTAATAGACGTGCTAACAAAAAAGTTAAGGAAGGGACAAGCAGAATAATCAGTATATAAATTAGTTCTTTATTTGAATTGTCGTAATTACCTTATTCTCTATTTTCTGATATAATAATAACAAAAACAGGACAATCGAATAAAAATTATGAAATTAATTCCAGCTTTAATCTTGAAACCTCTGAACTATACCGTTCTGATCGTAACCATTTTTATAGCTTAGACAATGTTCCTTTCAACAGTGATACAATTCAGAGTGAACTGCAAAAGGGGGATAACTATTACAAATCATTATTATTACGGCATTATCCTACATTGATGGCCGAGTGGTTATAACGTTTGTTTTCCGATCATGAGCCCTGGGTTCGAATACTACTACGTTCGATTTGTTAGGAAGGTAACTTCCTAATGCTATCAGCCTGTGAGGTCAGTTTGATATTTGCTTGAAAACCATGAATTGTGAAGAGGAATTGCATAGAAGGAAAAATTTGAGAGCTAGCAAAAAATCGCGTTTCATCGGGTTTGAGCGTACGAGCCATGTTCAAACTGTTGATCACTCAAGCTAATGTGATCTCTTCTGGAAACTGTAACTAACTTCCGCTCAGTATATTTGCAGTATAATAATAATTTAATAATAATAATAATAATAATAATAATAATAATTCTTTGGCTTCGTAACTCCATTGACAATACCCTTTCCACACTGTTCGGTCCTGTCTTGCTGACCGCAGATCACCACCAATTTTCAACCATGTGTCCAGATCTATGGTGTATGGGAAAGTCAATTTTAGTGAGAAGACACGTCCAGAAGGATGCTTATAGTGGTAAGGATGAGACGATATCGTTGTTCGCTCGGTGGCAGTGGCCAGCAAGCTCTAATCGTTTTTGTTTACGCGTAAGAGAGATTGGTCTTTGTTCTCTAACTGGTGTTCTGGATTGTTCTGGATTAAGTAGTTTTGCATATGTTCCATTCAGTATAAGCAGATGCAGATCTGTGAGATTTGATACAAGAACAAATCTGCCTGAGTAACCGTCTACAAACGGAAAGATGCATACGAGCGAGTACGAACGGCTAGCTAGTATTCCTACAATGAAGTCAGTCATTACTACTATCCTACATTTGTTAGTCTTTCTATCACATGATCCTGCGTAGACGAACAGGTACCAAACAGTATAAAATATTCCTTAAGTATATTGGTAAGTTATTTAATCTCGTCCATAGGGTTTTGTGGTCTCACAATAGGTCCGGAATCCGACCGACTGAAAGCATATAAAATCAAGAAGTACATAAATGATTATACCGGGGTCAGAAGTGACAGTTCTTTTCATGAATGGCAGAAAGATAGCCTTTGAATAGGGTTCAAAGCGACAACTCATGTGACCGAAGACGATGAAAATTATAATTAAATCAAGGAAAAAGAGGATCAAGTGACACTTCGTCGAAAGTGTGACGATATAATAATAATAATACTCTACATGGATGAACTCAATCTCTTTGCCAAAGACGATAATGAGTTGAAAGACTTCCTCAATATTGTAAAATACTTCAGTGATGACATAGATATGGACTTCGGATTAGATAAATGTGCAAAAGTTACATACAAGAAAGGTAGAATTACAGAAACACCCTTAATAGATTTAGATTTTGTCACAAAGATTAGGGAACTGGAAAATTATGAAGCTTAGAAGAACCTAGGAATTAGCGAAGAAGATGGCATACAACACCCCAAAATGAAGGAAAAAATAAGAAAAGAGTACTACAGACGTGTACGTCTGGTACTAAATACTGAGCTAAATTCAAAAAACAGAATATCAGCCATAAACACATTGGCTGTCACTGTGGTGCAATACAGCATTAATGTCCTTAACTGGATCATAGCTGAAATTAAGCGAATGGACGCCAAAACGAGAAAGCTTCTCACTTGCTATCGCATGTATGACCCCAAAGCTGATGTTGATCATCTGTATGTGCCAGGATCCGAAGGAGGCAGAGGATTAATTCAACTAGAACTGTCCTACAAAACTACAATTGGCCTCCAAAGATACTTGGAAACTACAGAAGACTGGATGATGGTATGCGTCAAGGAACATGAAAGTAGTAAGCGTCTTTACTCCGTAATGAAAGAAGCCAACAAATTCAAAATGGAGTTTCAAATGGGCGTAGAGATGCAACTACAGCACAATACACCGGCTGAAACAGCAAAATACTTAAAAAAGACAGCAAAGACGAATGCAATCGACCAGATACAGAAGCGATGGCAAGATAAACCGCTTCATGGCCAATACTCTGCCCGTAGCAAAGAAGCTGACGTAGACAAAACCCGTACCCATCAGTGGCTACGTAGTGCAGGGTTGAAAGCGGAAACTGAACGTTTTACCCTTGCTGCGCAGGACCAATGCTTGCTAACTAGGAATTATCAAGCACATATGCTAAAATATTGTGTCAGCCCAAAATGCAGATTCTGTGATAAATATCCAGAAACAATTGATCATCTTGCATCAGGTTGCACGATGTTGGCACACACTGAATATAAAACCCGACATGACAGCGTGGGCCAATATCTGCACTGGAAAATCTGCAACTTCTACGGGAAGGAAACTGAAAGAAACTGGTATGAACACCACCCAGACCCGGTTACGGAGATAGGACCTGTTACAAGTCCATGGGACTACACAATACACACTGACAGAACAATCAAAGCCAACCGCCCAGATATTGTTATTAAAGACCACAAACAAAAATGGTGCCTCCTTATTGATATGGCAGTCCCTGCTGACTGCAATGTATCTTTGAAGATATTCAAAAAGCTGTCAAAATACAAGGACCTTGAAATAGAAATCTCGAAAATGTGGCATATGGGAACATCAACACTCCCTGTTGTATTTGGAGCCCTAGGACTAGTTGAAAAAGATTGCAGTAGACTAATTGAAGGGATTCCTGGCAGCCCATGCCTCAAGAAGATACAAGTACAGCACACACATTACGAAGGACTTTACTATGTAATTTTTTTTTTTGTTTTTTGTCAGTGGAAAGTGTCATGATGCCATTTCTCACCTTAGGTCTCTGGGCGGGACCCGAAAAGAAATGTGTAAACGCCAGAAATGAAAGAAAATAATAATAATAATAATAATAATAATAATAATAATAATAATGTGATATTCCTTGTACTGAGATGCGTTATAAAAGTAGAAATTAAGAGCAGGATTGTGGCAAATCTAGTTGAATCATTTAAAATATACGTTAAAAGGTTTGCGTATTGATTTTTCATAATGTCTGATTTGTTGTTCGTTTCTTCTTCTTCTTCTTCTTAAGTGTTTTTTTTTATTCATAAGGCTTCCATTATTTCTAACATTTTTTTGCATGTAGATGATTAATATACTAATATAATAGTATCTTTTACATGCAAAAAAGCTACTAATAATGGAAGCTTTATAAATAAAAACAAAAACAACACTTATAACATTAACTTTGAACATGGACACACTATCTTAACTTAACAGTTATAATATTTAATCCTTGAAAATGGCTAAATGTATAGCCGAAAGCTCTCGGATAAAAAAAAAACATGCGGACAATTCTTATATAATTTATCATCCGAAAAAAAAAATATATATTTGATCGGTTGAGAAATTGTATAAAAAACTAAATAAAACACCTTGTCTCTCGTATTCAATGAAATATGGATGAAAGAAGGATTGCTGCCTAAATACACCCCCCACATATATATATATATATATATATATATATATATATATAATTAAAAGTTAATGGTCAGAATTGAATTGAACTAGGAAACAATAGTATTAATATTTTTCAATTCACATACAAAAAGATAAACAATTAACATACATGTAGAGTTTGTTTTTTTTTTCTGTATAAAAATTGCAGTATGAACAGATAAGGCCACTTCATTTCAAAATTTCGGTAACTTCAGGAGATTTTGGTTTATTCTGTTCCTTAAGCTTTATTTAAAAAATAAAAAAAACGAATAATTAAATAAGTGCACGATGTGAGGTGTGGTAGAAAGTGAGGAAGAGGAGGATGAGGCGAATGTCAAGAAACTGTATTGGAAATGTATCAGTGGCGGGGTGTTAAATGAAATATTCATACTTTCTTTTCATCCGGGTTCATATGAACTCAAAAGAAATTTTATAGTATGTATATAACGGGTCATAATTTCCGATCTCTCATTCAAATTCTATTTTTTTGGTGGGGGGGTGTTGAAATGTTATTATGTCTAACTTTTCTTGTTGTCAAAATTTGCAGGTATTACTATAATTGATGTAAGTTTTTACGTTAAGAATGTAATTGACTGAAATCGCCTGAATATACCAAAGATTAGAAACCAAGATGACGGAATCGGCTTTTCTCATATATATATATATATATATATATATATATATATATATATATATATATATATGTGTGTGTGTGCTAATTATATATATTTCTATGTTCATATTTACTTTTTAGTTCTATGTTTATTTATTAAATTATATTTAATATTTAATTGTCATATGTTAACCGTTTTCTTTTTTATTCTTTTATGTTGGAATGAGAATAAAACATTTCTTTTAACAAAGGAGATATTTGAGAAATCCCGACATATAAGTTAACATTTGGAACGAATCGATAGATGCACTTTGAAGAACTATTCGACTAAGTGAGTTATCTCTTTTAATAAACACACCAACCTTAAGATCGAATGTGTTGTTGAAATTGTCTGATCTTTTAGTTATATTGCGTGTGTAGATATTTTTATTTATATATATTATATATACACATTTTTACACACACACACATATATGTGTGTGTGTGTGTGTGTAGCATTTTAGATACAGTATATCTTTATTATTCACATATCCATATCTGTGTAAAAGTGTGTGAGATAGAGAGAGAGAGAGACCTTCAAAAGAGTTTGCAGTGCGATATACATCTCAATATATAGGCAAATGTTGATATTCATGTATGTATAGGGTATATATATATATATATATATATATATATATATATATATATATATATATATATAATGATAGTGTTAAGTCGATAGGTACATATGTATCCATATATTTATATCAATTTATAAAGAAACTAGTGTAAATTGTGCAAATATATAATTCATTTATTCTAGCATGGATGTGTCGTTTTATTCAATTATGTAAAAAATAAATAGATGGATTAATTTCTAGCCCACTCTATTCATCTCCATCACACTCAGTTGATATCTATTACTGTCCATATCGATCCGTCCACACTCAATCAGTATCGATTTAAAGAAGTTAAATACAAGTATAGACACAAGCACGCACACATATAACACACATAGTCATTACCCTAAATAGAACGGATATAAACATCTTATTACTAAAATAGGTGGGGAAATATATCTTAGGAACCTTATCGATCCGCCGACACTCCATCAGTATCGATTTAAACTAGATACATACAAGTACAGAGACACACACAAACGTACCCCTTCACACCTACATACGTAAACATACGCACATACGCACACATATATATTATGGGAGCAAAATTTGCACTAAAGTTATGCTTGTTTTTTCACATGGAGCATTTCAACTAATTTTATGAAACCTGGTGCATTTTATTATCATAAACTTGCATAATCATTACCCACATTTTTTTTTAGATAATTGTTTAAGAAATCTTTGAAGGACGTGTAATATAATAAACGCACATTTTCACCCACAGAACATTTCAAGCATAGTTGGAGTATCCCTACAGACAGTTTTTATTGTGAAAAAAAAATCGGCGTGATAAACTTTTCAGAGAAAGCCTGGAAGTAGCGGTATCAACAAAAAGCTCAGTAATGATTTTATCAACACCCCCAAATCCTAAAAAAGCTCAGTACTGATTTTATTAACACTCCCAAATCCAAAAAAGCTCAGTAATGATTTTATCAACAATCACAAATCCAAAAAAGCTCAGTAATGATGTTATCAACACTCCCAAATCCTAAAAAAGCTCAGTAATTATTTTATCAACACTCCCAAATCCAAAAAAGGTCAGTACTGATTTTATTAACACTCCCAAATCCAAAAATGCTTAGTAATGATTTTATCAACAATCTCAAATCCTAAACAGCTCAGTACTGATTTTATTAACACTCTCAAATCCAAAAAAGCTCAGTACTGATTTTATTAACACTCCCAAATCCAAAAACGTTCAGTAATGATTTTATCAACAATCTCAAATCCAAAAAAGCTCAGTAATGATTTTATTAACAATCTCAAATCCAAAAAAGCTCAGTAATGATTTTATTAACAATCTCAAATCCAAAATCTCAAATGTTAGATATTGTCGACGCGTTTGAAATCGAAATGTTTTTGTTGTATATTTTCCTATGTTGTGTCGATTTCATTTTTGCCTTGAAAAAGTTGGAAGACGAAACGCGTCGGCAAAATATTTTTTCCTGTTGTCATTTTATATCAATCTGTCTTGTCCACAGAATTCATCTGGGAATTTAACTATATATATAGATATATATATATATATATATATGTTATATGTCGACGCGTTTTCGAAATGTTTTTGTTGTATATTTCCGTGTTGAAATCCGGTACCAATAAATAACAAACGCCAGGAATGAATATATGAAAATAATATATTAACGTATTAATACAAAATGGTAAAGCAGGTTAGTAGTTCCAGGAATACGGATTAGTTGCAAAATATATATCCAGTCTTTGGTATTGAAGTATCGCTGTATGACTTCTTACTGAGTCTACGTGCTCGCTCACTGTGACTCCTACTACGCTGTTACCTCACCCTCACTCTTCCGGTTACCTACACCCTTTTACTCTGTCACTCTGGACTCGATTCCTCGGTCTTGCTAATATTTATTTGCATTAAAAAATACAAAATGTGGCACACGGCCGAAAAGGGGGATGGGGAATGACGGTCTTCATCTGTCTTAAATCTAAACTTAGCTAGTCGCAGACACTGACCCAAACATGCCAACAATAATCCAATCACCAAAACAACACATTCACTCCTACCTTTCTTACTACGTCCACCATAATACCTCATTTTCTCTATGAAGTCCTAACTAGTCCCCTTATTTACAAATATTATTCATGGGGGGAGGGTCATAAAAATAACAACTTTTAAAATCCCCAAATTAATATTTACAAAGTGCATTAAATATATACAATAAACTGAATAAAATTGAGTTAGTAATAAAACCCCCCACAAACTATGAATGTGGCAGAAATATCAGTTAACCGGCCGAAATCGATGCGAGACTAAGAAAATGAATACACATTCAAACCATCAAGCATTCACACAACCACTCACTCATTCATACACAAAAACAAATACGAAACCACACACCCGAAACGAAAGGCGCCCCGCATCCACCAGAAAACTGACATCACTAACCACCTAACGAGGGAGGGGATGGGGAATTAAACAAAAGTAAAAAATAGGGACAGAAATAAAAAGGACCAATGAGCTTACATACACTAGCTAAGTTAACCGGAAAAAGGGAAACTAAAAATTCAAAAACGAAAACCTAGTCTAACCTAATATCTGGGTGGGTTGCCTATGTTCAACCCTGTTAGGACAAAATTCTGTACCTAACCGACATCCAAATGCCACTCTAGGTCAGCCCCTTTCACTCTACACATTCGCGCAAGATTCACCCACCTTTTGCCGAATTCTGATGATGGAGCCGCCGCCTTTCCGTCCTAATCTTGACTTTAAGCTGATGCCTAAAGTACAAGATCAGTTGGGAAGAGGTGAACTTCTCGCCTTCATAGAATCCCTTCTGTCGCGTCGTCCAAATCACGACTCGCATAACCCCTAGTAAGCAACAGAACACATAGTGTTCAGCCTTCGTCAATTGCGATACCACATTGCTACAAACAGAAATGGCTTCCAGGACAAAAACTTTCCCTGCAGCATGCGAACCATGAGGCCTTCAACAAACTTGCACAACGGCACTACCGCCTTGCACTGAAAAAAAGGCGTGACCAATGGTCTCGACATTCCCAGTACAGCGACGACAGTTTGGATATTTCTCCAAGCCTGCTGAACAAAGTCTTTTGCCGACCCAGAGGGTCCCACGAATCATCAGCCAGGTGAGTGATGCCTCATCGTTATTGAGACATTTCAACCCAGGCGCCCAAGGCCATACCGAGCGAGCCTCCTGCATCGTAAGACCGAGCTCGTCGATCAGACCATCTTGAACGGACCCCCTAACTAACACTTGATATAATGCCTTACGAGACAACGCTTGGGCGTCAGAGAGGCCATCCGACGTCCGCAAGAGGAGTTTCAAAGCACGACGACATTCACGGTAGAAGGAGCACTCGCCACGAGGAGTACGACCGGCCTCCTGCTCGCACGAGTGCACACTTCTCAAGATGGGAAATGTTTTCGGACATCTTCTTTCCAAAAAGTGCCCACCTCATCCAAACCGCGACACATTCGGTCTAAAAAGGTAATGCGAAGCATATATTGACGAATCTCAATGCTAGGCATCCCCAGACCGCCCTCAGAGGGATGAAGGCAACAGATCTCGCGAGATACCATATGGGACTTGCCTCTCCACAAAAAAGAGAACAAGGCCTTGACTAATGACATTAGTCGGGCATACGGGAGTGGAAGCACAGAGAGTCGGTAGAGGAGGATCGGATAGATGTGTGAAACACATACTTCCGCCCTTCCCTTCAGGGAAAGTCTCCTCCGAGACCACAGATTAATCGCGATCTCGGCCTTCTCCTGTACCTCCGACCAGTTCATTTCAACTGGAGATCAGGACCGAACCAGACGCCGAGTATCTTGATCGGCCCATCCGTCCAGAGGAAAGGTCCGGGAAGAGAAACTCCCTTCCACGCACCCAACCGCAAGCCCACAGACTTATCACGGTTGATCTTGGCCCCTGTCACCATCTCATAACCACTGATCTCTTTGCTGACTTCATCAATCTCGGCTCTGCTCGACACAAGAGCCGTAACGTCGTCAGCATAGGCTGAATACCTAGCCGAGGTGGTGGCCCCAGGCAGGGTAATTCCGCGTAGGACCGGATTCGCCTTTAACTTGCGAAGGAAAGGCTCCAACGCAAGAACGTAAAGCAGAGGCGATAGCGGACAACCTTGACGAATGGAGCGAGACAATACGAAAGGCTTCGACCTTACCCCATTCACTTCCATCAGCGCACCGGGGATCGCATACAAGAGTCGGATCCAGGAGCGAAAGTCGGCTCCGAAACCGGCCGCCGAAAGGACAGCCTCCAGAAATCGATGGTCAACCCTATCGAAGGCCTTGGACTGATCTAAATTGATCAGCGCGGCTTCACTGTCGACTTGTTCTAAGATCAAGCGTACCATATGAAGGTTATCCTGAATAGTCCTGCCCTTCACAGCACAAGTCTGTTCAGGGCCAATCAGACTAGACAGGACAAGCTGCAAACGGTTGGCTAGGATCTTCGCCAAAATCTTTAAGTCAGTGTTTAGCATCGTTAAAGGGCGAAAGTTCCCTAACCCATCCCCACCGTACTTGTCCTTACGCAGCAACTTGATCACACCCCTGGTGAAGCGTTGAGGTAAAGACTCCTGCCTCATCCAGTGGTTGTACATCAGTTCCAGCAAAGGAACAAAAACGTGCGACAACCTCAAGTAAACTTCGTAGGGAAGACCATCTAATCCCGGAGACTTATCCAGGCCAACCTGCTTCAGCGCTTCCCAGATTTCCGACTCTGTTATGGGACCCTCGCACCTAGCCACTTCAGCTGCCGAGAGGCAGGGAAAGTCAGCTAAATAGGCGTCGAACTGAGCAGAGCTCAGACCGGGCTCCCCTGGTGAAAAGCTCCTGAAAGTAATCTCGAAAGACCTCACATATGCCCGCGTTTGTAGTCACGGTTCGCTTATCCGGTAATGTGACGCACGCTATATGTCGCCCTGGCCGCGTTTCGATTTTCCTCTACACGCAGTTCAGCGGCCATATTCGTTGCCTCAGAAGACATTCTTTTTAACCTAGCCCTAACTACCAGAGCTTGATCCTTCTTGATAAGCAAGGATGCCAACTCTGCCTTAGCTAAGACTATGTCCCCACTAACACGGGATTTCACGGCCCGATCAACTTTTTCTTCTAAAGCCGTTTGCGCCGCTAAATTATCTAAATTGAGCCGACGACTAAAATCGGCAGCAAACGTTCGAATCTTAGATTTTAAATTGCCCCACCAGGCATTTCCCACAACCGCTCCCGTCAATTCCCTCTGGATCGTTAGTAGCAGCTGGTCTCGGAAATCCTGATCACTGAAAAGCGAACAGTTCAATTTCCAGTAACCAGCCAACCTAACCTTAGGCTTATCTAAGTTTACACGAACCCGGACAAGCCTATGATCCGTATAAACTATATAATGGAAACTTGGACACCCTAAGAGCCCTACATCGACTCTCTAACTAAGACTCGGTCCAGGTAGCTCGCACGCGAGCCAGGATCCGAGTTGCCACTAGTTGTCCAAGTCCATACTACCTCCCGAGGGTGTTCATTCCGGAACTTATCGACGAGATCAAACCCATCGATAAAGTCCCGAAATGGTTTCACATCCGGGTTGTTAGTACCTTTTTGTGCCCTATACGATCTATATCGGGGTCAAGGACGGCATTCAATCCCCGCTAAAACTACCCGACGAGACGTCGTCAAGAACGGCGCGATCTGCCGAAACAAAGCAGTCCGCTCGGAATGGCTATTGGGCGCATAAACCCCAATGAGACGAAGATGCTTATCCTTTATGGTAACATCCAGCACGCAAAGCCTGCCCGCCGGATCCGCGAAGACAAGGGTACATGCAGCCTTCAAAGACCTGCTCACTAGCCAAGAGACACCCCTCGAACAACCATCAAAACATGCTGAATAAAGGCGAACCTCTTAGACAGTATGTCCTCCACGATCATGAGAAGAAAACCGGGTCTCTTGTAAACAACATATATTCACCCCGAGGCGCTGAAGGTCGCGAGAGAGCCTCGCCCTGCGAGACTCGGACCTCAGGCCCCGGGCATTCAAACTAGCTAACCAGAGAGCCATTGTGAAGCCGATTAGGGTTGCCCTTCAGGATAGAACATGGCTGGGGTGAGGACACCGACAGCTCGTCCCATGGAACCAGACGCCATCTCATTCTCGACGGTATCATCCTGAGACAAGCCGCCGATGTCCGAAGGGTAGGTAAGTTTCAAAGCTCTATAAAGGGATGGGTGAACAAAAACTGGGACCCTCCTTTAAGTATCTGGATTGCTTCATCCGAATCTGGGTCTAAAAAAGGTAGGCAGCAGGGGGCACCATTTTTAGAGATGACTGGGCCTCCTCTATCATGCCCCATATCTCCCGCGTACCCGGGCCAGTTCTGATAACGGTCAAGATCCTTTTTGCAGACGGGAAGTTTACTGGATTTTCCACCTCGACCCCATTTATCTTCTGAAAGTTCCAGAGAACTTTTAAATCCTTTGGGTTTCTCGTCTGCCCGAACACCCTTTCTGCCTGGTCCCGGGATACGCGGCAGACGTCTTCCCCTGGGAGATATGGAGGTTTGATTTTTTTTTTTCGTCATGTCGGTCGTAGTTTGCGATTCGGGGCTTCTGCCCCTTTTTTTGTGAGGTGAATGAGCGGGAGTGGACATGGGTGAAGGATTTGGTGTGGTAGAGGGAGTCCAACCTGAAGGTGTTCTTACAGGAGAAGGTTTGGACGAATGTATTTTTTTTGACAGGTGAGTTCGACAAAGATTTTGGCGGAGGTGGCTTTGTGAATTTAGATGAAGGGAAGACGGGGCAGAGGATGGGGGCCCGGTGCCCCTGCGATTTTTTTACTTTTACCCCCGTTTAGCGTCTAGTTTTTCTTTCAACTTTTTGAGATCTAAAATCTTCTGCCAGCTTGGTTCGTTCTTTTTGAGTTTCACTCGTATTTTCAGCATATGACGCCGAGGCGTCGCCCTCAGAGCTGGTAGAGGGAATGGGGCTGTAGGTGATTTTGTCCCTGGTGTCATGTTGGGACTGAGGAACCGCTGTTTGGGTCTTCCTTTGCCCCTAACCACGAGGTGCCATTCCCCTCATCCTTCTCCTTAACCACACTAGTGGCAGGCGTTGGCTTCGGGGGTAATGAGGATTGGACCCAACCGAGGGACTTTGCCCATCGGTCCGCCTCGCAGCTAGACCCATTACAGGTGCCGCGGATTTATCCTTATCGGCCAAGGGGAATTTTGGTCACCTGCGACCGGAACTCCAGGGCCTTCTTCCCTGGGCAGGAGGAGGAAAGGTGACCAGTCTCTCCACACCTCCAACAAGTTGGTCGCCTACCAGTTACTATGACCGGCATTTTCCGGTCGCCTAACACCAAACAGTTGGGGACGGACTTGAAGGCCTCTTGATCGAGCATTATATCGAAAGTCCATCCCCGTTCAAATTGTCAGAGAGAGCCCTAAAATTTGGCCGTACTGCATAAAAAATGCAGCCAAGAGCTCTCCTGAAATTTGAGGAGGAACCTCAAAAACGGCCACCCTGGTCCGCCTGCGGCCTTCATACTCGGTTCTTATTATGAAATCCTTCGTAATTAATTCTTTTTTGGCCATGGCCAGGCAATCTTCTGGTGTGGACAGCAGAATGTCCCACATGAAGAAACCCCTACCCTTTATAACTCTTTGGGGTTTTATCCCCAGGAACAAAAGTGATTTTATCACGGTGTCTTTAGTGGAGCGACAAATCTTTCGTGTTCTCTTGTCGACCAAAAAAACGGTCACCATTCTCTTTGAGAACATATCGAGATCCTGGACAGTATCGACGAACCCATCTTTATTAACAAGATGGGCGTATCCTTTCGCCTTATCCAGGAAATCCGCCATGTTCAGTATACAACTAGGTGGGGACTTCCAACAAGAGGGCAACTCCTCGGATGTCTTAACTTGTGACTGGTCAGTTTTAGAAATATCTCCTTTCTTGGAGATACTCGATTGAGCGGATTTTGGGCTAACATCAGCCCGCTTTTTCGCAGTTTTCTCATGTGGGTCGGCGTTGGCAGCCTTCCCAAACAGGTCTTTTTTAACAACCGACCGACTTTTTTCGTCGGCCATGTTGCTAGGGCGTGGAAACTAACACTAGCGGGAAATTTCCACAAACAGGGGAGGAGTTGGGGGAAAAAAAATAAAACAATTAATGAAAGCCTGGATAACCCAGGAAAAAAATATAGAAATAAACTAAAAGTAAAAATCAAATAAATGCCAGCAAGAAAATAAATAGGTAAGACTTTTAAAAAATAAAAATGGCGCCCGAAGGCAGCCGAAAAAAATGAAACTCCTCTCTCTTTTTTTTTTTTCAAAAAAAAATTCAAAACTGTACAAAAAGGAAAAAAGAAAATAAAAATAAAAGTTTTCGGCCGAAGCCGATAAAGAGAATAAATTAAAAGTAAAAACAAACTAGTCAAACCAAAAGGAAGAAAGCGACCGAAATCGCTAAAAAAAAAAAAAGGGGAAAAACGGAAATAAAAACAAAGCTTTCTTTTTCTTTTGTCTTAAACTGTTCTTAACACTGAAAAGAAATAAACAAAAATAAGAAAGTGGTCGTCCGGTAAGACTTTGTCAAACCGGACTGAAAAAAAGAAAAAATGTGGACCGAAGCCCAAAAACAAATTAAAAAACAAACAAAAGAAATGGAAAAAATTAAAAGAATAAAAAACTTAAATCAATAACTTATCAGAAAAAACTTGAAATTCCAGTAAAGTTCTTCCAAATAGGTAGACAGATCACAGAAACTGGCTCGCCACACAGTAGTAATATAAAAAAATTCAAAAAATGACGTGCAACAATCAACACGGAAGACAAGAAAAACAGTCAACAAAGGTCTGACTCGGAGGTCTTGCTCATTATTTATTGCACTATGTACAAATGTGGCACAAGGCCGGAAAGGGGGTTGGGGTAAAGGACGGTCATCACTTGTATTAAATTAAAACTTAGCTAGCCACATCCACTGACCCTATCATACTGAACAATATTCCTTTCACCAAAACAACACATTTATCCATACCTTTCTTACTACATACACCAAAATGCCACTTTGACTCCATGAAAAACCTAAATAATCCCCTTATGTACAAATATTGTCTGTGGGGGGAGGGGCATAAAAAACAACAACTTTGAAAAAACATCCCCAATGAATATTTACAAAATGACAAAATATATTTACAAGAAACCAAATAAAATTAGAGTTAGTAATAAAACCCCCCACAAACTCTTGAAAGTGGCAGAAATATCAGTTAACCGGACGAAATCGATGTGGGACTTATGAAAATAAGGCCACACTCATTCTTCCCAAGCATTCACACTGGCACACACTCATTCATACACAACAACAATTACGAAAAACACACACACGAAACGAAAGGCGCACCGCATCTACCAGAGAACTGACATCACTGACCACCTAAAACGAGGGAGGGAAAGGGGAGTTAAACTAAAGGAATAGGAAAAAAAAGGGGGGGACAGAAATAAAAGGGGTCCAATGAGCAAACACACCCTAGCTAAGTTTACCAAAATAGAAAAACTAAAAAAAAATACAAAAACCTAATCTAAACTAAATCCGGGATGGGTTGCCCATGTTGAACCCAGGAAAACAATAACCTTATGCCTAACCGGCATCCAGATGCCACTCAAGGTCAGCCCCTTTTACTCGGCACATACGCGCAAGATTCATCCACCTTTTGTTGAATTCCGAAGAGGTGAGCCGCCGCCTTTCCGTCCTGATCTTGACTTTAAGCTGATGCTTAAAGAACAAGATCAGTTGGGAAGAAGTGAACTTCTCGCCCTCATGGAATCCCTTCTGACGCGTCGTCCAAATCACGACTCTCAAAACCCCTAGTAAGCAACAGAACACATAGTGTTCAGCCTTCGTCATCTGCGGCACCACATTGCTACAAACAGAACTGGCTTCCAGGACAAAAAACTTTCCCCGCAGCATGCGAACCATGAGGCCTTCAACAAACCTGCACAACGGCACTACCGCCCTGCACTGAAAGAAGGCGTGACCAATAGTCTCGACTTCCCCCGCACAGCGACGACAGTTTGGATATTTCTCAAGCCTGCTGAACAAAGTCTCTTGCCGACCCAGAGGGCTTCACGCATCACCAGCCAGGTGGTGATGCCTCATCGTTATTGAGGCATTTCAACCCGGGCGCCCACGGCCATATCGAGCGAGCCTCCTGCTTCGTAAGACCGAGCTCGCCTATCAGATCATCTTGTACGGACCCCCTAACTAACACTTGATATAATGCCTTGCGAGACAACGCCTGGGCGTTGGAGAGACCATCGAAGCCCGTAAGAGGAGCTTCAGAGCGCGACGACATTCACGATAAAAGGGCACTCGGCACGTGGTGTACGGCTGGCCTCTTCTTCGCACGAGTGCACACTTTTCAGGGACGGGAAATGTTTCTGGACGTCTTCTTTCCAAAAGGCACCCTCCTCATTCGACCCACGACACATTCGGTCTAAAAAGGTAATGCGAAGCATATATTGACGAATCTCAATGCTAGGCATCCCCAGACCGCCCTCAGAGGGATGGAGGCAACAGACCTCGCGAGATACCATAGGGGCCTTGCCTCTCCACAAGAAAGAGAACAAGGCCCGGACTAATGACATTAGTCGGGCATACGGGAGTGGAAGCACAGAGAGTCGGTAGAGGAGGATCGGATAGATGTGTGAAACACATACTTCCGCCCTTCCCTTCAGGGAAAGTCTCCTCCGAGACCACAGATTAATCGCGATCTCGGCCTTCTCCTGTACCTCCGACCAGTTCATTTCCAACTGGAGATCAGGACCGAACCAGACGCCGAGTATCTTGATCGGCCCATCCGTCAGAGGAAAGGTCCGGGAAGAGAAACTCCCTTCCACGCACCCAACCGCAAGCCCACAGACTTATCACGGTTGATCTTGGCCCTGTCACCATCTCATAATCACTGATCTCTTTGCTGACTTCATCAATCTCGGCTCTGCTCGACACAAGAGCCGTAACGTCGTCAGCATAGGCTGAATACCTAGCCGAGGTGGTGGCCCCAGGCAGGAAATTCCGCGCAGGACCGGATTCGCCTTTAACTTGCGAAGGAATGGTTCCAACGCAAGAACGTAAAAGCAAGGGCGATAGCGGACAACCTTGACGAATGGAGCGAGACAATGCGAAAGGCTCCGACCTTACCCCATTCACTTCCACCAGCGCACCCGGGGTCGCATACAAGAGTCGGATCCAGGAGCGAAAGTCGGCTCCGAAACCGGCCGCCGACAGGACAGCCTCCAGAAACCGATGGTCAACCCCTATCGAAGGCCTTGGACTGATCTAAATTGATCAGCGCGGCTTCACTGTCGACTTGTTCTAAGATCAAGCGTGCCATATGAAGGTTATCCTGAATAGTCCTGCCCTTCACAGCACAAGTCTGTTCGGGGCCAATCAGACGAGACAGGACAAGCTGCAAACGGTTGGCTAAGATCTTCGCCAAAATCTTTAAGTCAGTATTTAACATCGTTAAAGGGCGAAAGTTCCCTAACCCATCCCCACCGTTCTTGGCCTTACGCAGCAACTTGATCACACCCCTGGTGAAGCGTCGAGGTAAAGACCCCTGCCTCATCCAGTGGTTGAAAATCAGCTGCAGCAAAGGAACAAAAACGGGCGACAGCCTCAAAAGTACACTTCGTAGGGGAAGACCATCTAGTCCCGGAGACTTATCCAGGCCAACCTGCTTCAGCGCTTCCCAGATTTCCGACTCTGTTATGGGACCCTCGCACCTAGCCGCTTCAGGAAAGTCAGCCAAATAGGCGTCGAACTGAGCAGAGCTCAGACCGGGCTCCCTGGTGAAAAAGATCCTGAAAGTAAACCCGAAAGGCCTCGCAAATGCCCGCGCTTGTAGTCACGGTCCGCTTATCCGGCAATGTGACGCACGCTATATGTCGCTTAGCCGCGTTCCGATTTTCCTCTGCACGCAATTCAGCGGCCATATTCGTTGCCTCAGAAGACATTCTTTTAGCCTAGCCCTAACTACCAGAGCTTGATCCTTCTTGATAAGCAAGGAGGATAACTCTGCCTTAGCTAAGACTATGTCCCCACTAACACGGGATTTAACGGCCCGATCGACCTTTTCTTCTAACGCCGTTTGCGCCGCTAATCTATCTAGATTGAGTCGACGACTAAAATCGGCAGCAAACGTTCTAATTTTGGATTTTAATTTGCCCCACCAGGCTTTTCCCACAACCGCCCCCGTCAATTCCCTCTGAATCATTAGTAGCAGCTGGTCCCGGAAATCCTGCTCACCAAATAATGAACAGTTAAATTTCCAGTAACCAGCCATTCTAACCTTAGGCTTATCTAAGTTTACACGGACCCGGACAAGCCTATGATCCGTATAAACTATATAGTGGAAACTTGGACACTCTAAGAGCCCTACGTCGACTCTCTAACTAACACTCGGTCCAGGTAGCTCGCAAGCGAGCCAGGAGCCGAGTTGCCACTAGTTGTCCAAGTCCATGCTACCTCCTGGGGTGCTCATTCCGGTACTTATCGACAAGATCGAACCTGCCGATAAAGTCCCGAAATGCCTTCACATCAGGATTGTCAGTACCCGGTTTTTACCTATACGATCTATCCCGGGGTCAAGGACGGCATTCCAATCCCCCGCTAAGACTACCCGACGAGAAGTCTTCAAAAACGGCTCGATCTGCCGAAACAAAGCAGGCCGCTCAGCATGAACATTGGGCGCATAAACCCCAATGAGACGTAAAGCCTTATCCTTTATAGTAACATCTAGCACACGCAAAGCCTGCCCGCCGGATCTGCGAAGACAAGGGTACATGCAGCCTTCAAAGACTTGCTCACTAGCCAAGAGACACCCTCGAACGACCATCAAAACATGCTGAATAAAGGGCGAACCCCTTAGACAGTATATCCTCATAGTCATGAGAAGAAAACCGGGTCTCTTGCACACAACAAACATTCACCCCGAGGCGCTGAAGGTCACGAGAGAGCCTCGACCTGCGAGACTCGGACCTCAGGCCCCGCACATTCAACGTAGCTAACCAGAGAGCCATCAAGAAGTCCAATTAGGGTTGCTTACCAGAATTAAACATGGACGGGGTAAGGATACCGACCGCCTCTCCCATAGACCCATGGCCCATCTCAGTCTTGATGGTGCCGTCTTGGGAGATACCGCCGATATCCCAGGGGAAGGTCAGTTTAAGAGCTCTATATAGGGAGGGTGAACTAAAACGGGGACCCTCCCTGCACAGAACTGTTTCAAATTTTTCAGGTGCTCGTTTTCGGTAATGGCAATGGGTAGAGCCATCTTATACGCATTGATGGCTTCATCGATCATCGCCCAAATTTGTTTGGCTGCAGGTCCTGCTCTTACTACTGTTAGGACTCTTTGGGCATTTGGAAAATTTTGCGGCACCTCGATGTCTAGGTCTGCAAACTGCTTTATAGAGAGCAAATACTTTAGTTCCTTCAGCCTGTTTCCGTAGTCGGGCTCTCTCGGCCTGGGCTGGGGAAATATGGCACACTTCCTCCCAGTATTGAACATGTGTCTTTTTTTCCTCTGTTCTTTAGGATCTTGGTTAGGGCTTCTTAGGCGTTTCGGAGCAGGAATATCTGCTTTCTTGACCGGTGATTGACTGGGGTATGGGGGGGTGGATTTTTTGTTTAACAGGGGAGGGAGTGGGTGTGTGTGGGGGTATAAAACGACCTGTGTCTATAGGGGCTGGGATCTCTACTGAGGGGTGAGGATTTGGATGGCGAGGGTTGTTTCTTCGGTGAAGGGGTGGGCCGGGCAGAGGACGTTGAAGGGTAGGTTCTTTAGTTTTGGCATCTAATAGCTTCTTGAGCTCTTTTATTTTTTCAGTCTTTTCATAGCCTGGATCGAACTTCTTTTGTTTTTCCTGCAGTGTCAATTCAGAGGCCAGGGCATCGCCCTTAACGTTGCTAGAGGGAGTGGGGCTGTAAGTGCCTTTCTTCCTTGGGGCTTCAGGGGACTGAGGACCCGCTGTCCGGCGCTTCCCTCTGGCCTTACCAGCAACCAGCCATTCCCCCCTCCCCTTCTCCACAACTGCACTGGCAGCAGGCGAAGGCTCTTTGGGGAATGTGGCTTTAGATGGCACGCCAACCGGAGGATTAACCGACCCGGTCCCGGAGGCTGGTACCCCCCATTACAGGCGAGGCGGAATCTACAGACGCGGTCAGAGGGGATCTTGAACGACTGGGGCTTGACTTCCAGAGGCCTTCTTCTCTGGGCAGGAGGAGGAGAGATGACCAGTCCTCCACACCTCCAGCATACCGGTCTTCGACCCGTCACAATGACCAGTAACTCAAGCTCCCAACATCCAGACAGTTGGGGATGGAGCGGAAGGCTTTCTCGTCGAGCATGATGTCAAAGCTCCACCCCCCGCTCAAGCTATCACAGGAAGCTCCCAGAATTTCGCCACACTGGGAGAAGAATGCTGCCAGATGTTCCCCGATAACCCGAGGAGGGACCTCGTATACTGTTACAACGTCCGCAGTATAATTTCTTTTGTTATAAGCTCGCGGCTAACCGCGGCGACGCAGTCTTCCGGTGTGGGCAACAGTACGTCCCACATGAAAAATTTAGCTCCCTTAACTATTCTAAGGGGCTTGAACCCGAAGGATTCTAGTGCTTTCAACACTGTGTTTTTCGTCGAGCGACAAATTTTGCGCGTACGCTTGTCCACGACGAAAACCGACACTATTCTTTTTCAATTTTCTTTTAATTCTTGGGGTCTTCCAAGAGTCCACCTTCTACAACAAGGTGGGCGTAACTCTTGGCACGCTCCAAGAACTCCGCTAAATTGATAATGCACTTTTGAGGGACGACCAACAAGAGGGTGATTCCCCGGCCTCAGGCTTATTTTGCGGTTCATTTCTCGTTTCCTTGACTATTTCAGTATTTTGGCCATTATTGGCCTCCGTAGTTTTTCTTTTTCCTTGATGTTGCCATTATTGGCTTCCGTAGAATTATTTTTTCCTTTTTCTTCTTCTTTTCCCCAGCGTTTTTAACGTTGCTGGGGAAGAGGACTCAAGTGCAGGAAAATCATTTAGATTATCTTTATCCGGGGGTCTTTTTTAGTAGGGTTGAAAAGATGTTTGCGAATTGACTTTCTATAGTCCGATAGGTTTGGCTTTTTTTAATAGCTAAAAAGGAAGGAGGTTTTTTTTTCCTTTTTTCCATTTTTTAAAAAGGAAGGGAGGGGTAAATACGGGTGGGGAACCGCCTCATAGGCGGAGGAGAAAAAGAAAAAAGAAAAAAAAAGGGAGGGTAAAAATAAAGTTTTTCTTATCAACGAGACAACAATTTGAATCAACAGAAAAAACAGAAGGACGTGTGCAAAATTTATAAACACAAATGTAAACAGGTAAAACGCAAAAAGCAAATGGACAGAAAGAAAATGTGAACAAAGTTCACGAAAACGAGGAACAATTAAAAGAATAACAGACAAGAAAGCAGCAAATTACACAATAAAAAAAAAACAAATAGTTATAAACGTAAAAAATACGAGTAAACGCTATACAAAATAAAGTACGAAACTAAAATGTAACAATTTACAATATGGCTGCCGATAAAAAACCGGTCAACCCAACAATGAAAACGTTAAATAAGTAAAAAGAGGAGGACAGAAATTACAAATTAAACACGAAAATTAAAATATTATATAATTAACAGATAAAACGTAGACTTTTAACAGGTATTAAAATAAAAACACAGAAATAATTAACACGTAATAATAAACAAATAGATAAAGGGGAAAAAAAAAGGTCGGACGTGAAACGAAAAAATAAACAGATAAACTCCGGGGTATGGGCACGGGAAGAGAATAGATTTAAACAATGAAAAAGTAAAACGTAAAATTAATTAGAGAAGAACTAACTAAAAAAAAGTAACGTGAAATTAATTAAAAATAGAGAAGAACTAAGTAAAAAAAAGAAGTAACGGTAAATGAGAGGGAAAGGAAACGAAAAGGAAAAAATCAAATAGTCAAAAATGAGAACGTTAGAAAAGTCGCAAATTGAACAAAAAAGTCGAAAAGTGAAGTTAGAAAAATGTTAGAAATAAATCAAAAACTTAGCTAGATTGGGGCAGTCAAAAAAAGTTCAATTGTAAATCCTCAAAAGACAGAATAAACGGTCAGACTAGACTCGGAGGTCTTGCTCTCTCTGGTCTTCACGTGGCCGTAGTATATGTATATACTGGGTGAGTCCATTTGTGTAAAAAAGGAGAACCCTCAACATTATATATATATATATATATATATATATATATATATATATATATTAAATTGAACTGATATCAACCTCTTAATACTAAAATAGGTGGGTAAATGTATAGTAATCAACTTTGGGAGGGCATAATGTTTTCTCTTTTCGGATGCATTTTCTGATTTGTTTAACATTTTTAATTTATAAACTGAATTCTTTTTCTAACCATTGTTTATGACTGTTTTGTATTTTAACTGCTCTGCAGATTCATTCTCAAATTTATTCCCTTAAAATTTTATTTAGATTTCCTGTTAAATAATATTGTTTCGCTAACAATTTTTCTCGAATGAAGGTTGTCTCAGGCGAAAGTTTCCTAAGATATATTTCCCCCCACATTATTTTATATATATATAAAACTTATGTCCAAAACCCAGACAAAGGCAATTCATCACTCTCAGAATTACCACGCCTACGAGTCATTCCGGATAATCACTGACCATTACGTCCCTGGTCTTCGCATTCTGTAACACTGTTTCCGTTCTCCATCTTTACAGCTTTCTCACCTTGTTCTTATTTTGTACGATTCAGCTGGCAAAATGGTTACACAAAATGATTTCACTTTGTCTTTTATGAACATTGGAAGAAACTATTTTATTTATACCGGTCGGTTCGTAACAATCACTTGCAGACATTTTCGAAATTGTGATGGCCTCTTTTTACGCTTTATGCTGATTTAGATCTTAGTGAGTGTTTCCGGCCGATAATAAGTATTGTTTTAATCAGATGAACTTAATTCGTTCGGTAATGAACAACCTTTTCTTTGGTCGAATATTTCTTAGCGCAATCTCTTTAAATTTTGGTAAATGTCAATTTTTCTACTTCTGTTGTTTAAGTCGATAATGGAATCTTCCAAATAGTTTCACAACCAGCTGTTGCCAGAAATAAATCAATTTTTTCATTTCGACACGCATTTATTGTCCAGAATTGTCTTTGTTCTAGGAAGAGCTGCGAAGCAACTGATCCAAGTTTCAACAAAGTCTGGTCCTTCTAAAAGAGACAAAGATCCTATCGGCGATGCCATATTGTTATGATATTCCAAGTAGGGATTGGATTACGCTGTCCATTTTGGTTCTACAGTTAAAGTACAATATCCACTAATTTACGTAGCGAGTCTATAAATAACGGCTACACCTACAGATATGCTATATAGTGGTATTACTAAACAACCACTACTACAAAACATTTCTTATATAGATTTTTCTTATATTTTAAGTTAATGTTAAGGAGTCCACCCCTTTTTATAGAAGTGGACTCGTCCAGTGTGTACTTTTACTGCTGCCGGTGAATACCCGGAAGTGAGAACTTGAGAGAGTGAGAGTGTGAGGTAACCGTTTTGTAGGAGTCACAGTTGCGAGCACGTAGAATCAGAAGGAAGTCATACTTCGATACTGAATTTGCCAGACTATATATATATATATATATATATATATATATATATATATATATATATATATATATATATATTATTGCTACTAACCGCATTATTTTTCAGCTACTAACCGTATTACCAATTGTATTATTACGTCAATACATTTATTTGCTATATTTCATTCCTGCGTTTGTCATTCATTTGAGACCGGATTTCATCTCGGAATCCACAACAGTTAATATTTTACAAGATTACCTTAATAGTATACAAACGTACCTTAATACAATACATGAGTTACGTTAATTATCTACAAGGATAACTTGATAGTGTACAAGGGTATCTTAATACAAATAGCATAGATAAATAATATTTTACAGTCTTCTATTGATATCGTGCAAGATTAATTTGTGCATTATAAACAGTTGCCGTAATTCTTAACAAGTTTTACAATGAATGGTCAAGGCAGAACCAAACATAAGAACTAAGCTATTTCTGATGTTCGAGCTTCCATGCTCTTGGCTCAGGGAATGCTAGTTGAACTTAATTGCTATTTTTAACTTTAAGTTTCGGAAACATGAAGTATTTACAGAAGACTAAATTTTTAAAATATAACCTCATCACTTCATTCGCCTTATTTTATTAACATATTTTCTTCCGTTTCTAAATCAGTATTGTTCATAGCAACATCAATACGCGGTGTTGATTTCAATCTGTTTTGGAATCTTGATTTGTTATGAAAAATTACCAATTGCGGCACAAGGCCGGAGAGGAAGTGTAACGAGGCTGGTGAACACTAACTCTCCTTGACCTAGCTAATTACATTCACAACCAATTCATCGATTACAGCTTGCTCATTACGACAAGAACTCGTCCATCCTCATTCATTCAAAGAGAACCTCCAAACACACCCAAACATGTCCAAATGTTTCTTTTTTTTCCTTCTTTCTTACAAAAATAATTTAAAATAAAATATTATCATGAAATGAGAGGGAGGGAAGTAATCCAAAAACGAAACGAAAATAGTGTGATTTTCTAAGCGTAGCTATGATGTGGCACAAGACCGAAAGTATGTGGCACTCAGTAGTAACGTTTCTAGCGAGACAAGCATATTAGCCATTACATCGCATCAAAATGCCCAATTTGTATTGGAATCACAGCAAAACATCCGCCTCCCCAAAGCTTTATACAAATCGATGTTACGAGAAACCCATTATGAGATTTCTGCACCGGCTTTGATACCCAAGGAGATAGTATGAATTTCAACGTTTAGTACAATAAGGAATGTCTGTTGAAGAGAAATTAATTCAACTAAGATTTAAGAAGGCATATACAATTCTATCATAGATTTAAAATGCTAGAATTGTTGGAATTAAATCTCGTTAGATGCGTTTGTCTAATTTATACAAAGGGAAAAGTTGATTAAAATATTCAATAAGGAAAAAAATCAACCTGAAAATATGGATACATACATGATAATAATAGCTTTGAGAAATTCAAATGGCGAGCTAACAGTCCGTGGTGACTATAAATTAGTTATAAACCATAAGATTTTTTCGAATTCTTATTTCATGCCAAGCATTTAAAATATATTACATTTGTTAGCAGAAATAAAATGCTATACGAAAATGGATCTAAAAACGAATTCTATCAAATTCAAATTGATTATAACTGTAAGGAAATCAACATTCTTAACTCTCCAATTACTCTGCTTAAATGAATTCGTATGTGGTGTGAAAATAGCAAGTGCCATCTTTCCCTAGACGGGAGAAAACTTTCAAGGAGGAAACATAAAAATATATAATATATCAACATGATATGTGTTTGGGTGCAATAAATAAAGAAGAGTTCATGTAAGAAGCCAACCAGGTATAAATAGATTAAATATATCTGGAATGACTACCAATAAATATAAAATAATATTTTTCTTTGAAAAATTATAACTAGGGTACTAAATTTCAAAGGACGGAATTTTGCCAGATACAAGTTTGACAAAGAAAATATTAGAGGTGACTCCTCCTATAAAAAAAAAATAGAACTAGAATCCCTTTTGGGTTTTTATACTAAATACTTATCCAAATATTCAGAGCTAATTAAAGCGTTTGCCAAGTTGCGTAAAATGAAAATGAATTTAAGTGGACTAATATACAACTAAAAGCAATTGATAATTTGAAAAAAATAAAGCAAAAACAAATAACCGTTTTCAAGATATTTGAGCCCCAAAATGATTTTACATTAACTACTGATGCTAGTAAAACTTCCATATCGGCAATTTTAGTCTAAGAAGGACTCCCAGTGATGTAACCTTCTTGAGCATTAAAGTTGGTCGAATCAAATTCTTAAAATATAGATAGAGTCTAGTTACAGTTTTGGGCACTTGTAGGGTTTACCAATGTTTCTTGGTCAGATAATTTCTTTTAAAGTCTGATCTCCTAGAATTAATTTTTAACATGAGGAAGGACTTATCGAAAGTTACACCTTCCAAAATATTAAGATGAGCAACACATTTAATGACTTTATATTTTGATATCTAATATGTAAAAGGAAATGCGTATAAAATTACTATAAAGTAATTTGTACGTATTATTTATCATCTCTCAGTTGCGTCTCTGTCTTTGGGCAGAGTGCGCTCAGGGGCTTCTCTGATAAAGGACAGAGGGGAAACTGAGAAAATTATAATGAGTGGTGCCCAGCCCTGGCGAACAGCTGCCCGAGGCCGCGACCTCCTGTTGCACACGAGGGATGGATCGGTGCTCGCACCGAGGCCAGCGCAACCGACGGTTGCGTGGGCTCCGGGGAATTTTTGTCCCTTACCCGAGTGTAAGCGCTCGGGTCCCCACTTTAAAAAGACCTTGTGTGACATCTAGGCGTCGTGGGGGAACGAGTAAACACCGTAAAAGAAAATGCTATTCCTTATGTAGATGCATTATCCTAATTACATTTTAAAAGGTGGCAAAAAGACAGCATATGAGAAAATATGGATAGAAACTGACGTGCCTCAGAATCCAGTGTTAAATAAAATTTTATCTCGAATAGAACTAATAAATGGAATACTTTGTTCAAAAACCGAAAGAATCTTCCAAAGAAATTAGACATAGGATATCTATAGAAAATGGTAATGTCTGTAATGAAGATTTAGGTGTAAAACCTTAAAAAATGTAGAGAAGTTTTAAGAACAATGTGCATGGCGATGTGCATTGTGGAAGTACAGCGATACAGAAACCTTTGAAATTAGATGCATTGTAGCCTGTATAGGTACGTGATGTTGAAAATCACATGCATAAATTTCTGAAATATAATGATATCAGAGACACTTTCGCCAGAATAAAGTACCCACATGACCTAAGGATAAAGAACCTTGGTTTCGCGTTCAAATATACCACACTCACGTTAACGGTGAGGGATTGTATTTTATTTTGATTGACAATTTGTCTATCATGAAGTTGTTCGCGTTCACAATGTAAAATCTAGTAAAATAAGGCAAATGTTAATGGGCAAAATTTGCTAGAAATGGAGTACCGAAAACATTAGTCTCAGATAATAATTCAGACGTTTTTTACGATAATCTGTTCTTGGTTAAGTAAGATTGGATGTATAAAACCCAGCCATATGATACTGAATTTCACTTGGGTGGTTAATGGTACAGACCATAAAAATTGTATTGAGAACATTTTCCCCTCAAATGATATGAGATTAATAGATTCTTACCAAGAGTATTACATAGTTACCGAACTCTAAGAAATACTGACAGATTAGAAAGTCCGTCTGCAGTAATGTGTTTACAGATTAGAACCCCGTGAATAATGTCATGCACAATTAACAAAAAAATGGACAGAAGAAAAATAGAGAATCTTCAACCGAAAGGACACAATACGGAATTAATATTTACAAATGGCAACTGAGTTCTTGCCTACGCCAATCGAATAAGATCCAAGAATACAAAGGGGAGACGGGAATTCTGCTATGAAGTGAGTAGAGCTCAGACCCTATAAAATAACAAGAAATGAGTGATTTTGAGTCAAAAGACGACCAAGCTGATTCAAGCATCGATTGTTAAGAACAGGAATCCCCCAACAAAAGAGACGGATCTAGATCTCCCATCGGGAAATAATACACATAGATCTCTAAAATGGGATAGAGAAGGACGTCAAAATGGAAATACAAATAGACGAAGAAGCTTAAAATCAACGAAGATCATAAAGGCCGCCGATCCCCGGGGAAGAGTTACCTGAAGTATTATCCACTAGAGATCTGTAGCAATACCAGATGCTAGCGAAAACGACGGCTGCGGAAGCTTAGAAATTTCAGGCCCGGGTGTTCGTGCTCGGGTACCCCACATGAAATCGACTTTGTGTCACACTCTGTCACCGTGTGTAGACGACTAAATATCATGATATTTAAACGGCTCGTACTCTTGACATCTCTCAGATGTGTCTCTGTCTTCTGACAGAGGGTAATTGAAAAATATTGAGGTACGCCTTGTCTCAGGGAACCGCGGCCCGAGGCAGTACCCCATCATTGCAGTAATGAACGGGATCGGCAGCAATACCGATGCCCAGCGAAACCGACGATTGCGGGGGCTAGACAATTTTACAGGTTGTACGCACTCGAGTACTCCACATGAAACTACCTGTGAGGAAACGAGTAAATACCACGGTACCTGGACTGGAGAACAAATACTGACTCCGTACACTTGGAATAATATGATATATAATATATAATATTAATTAAGCGTATAAAATAACTCTTGTATAGTAACGTCTGTATGATAATAAACTAATTTTGCATTATGATATTAAAGGATATTTTTCCAGTATTAATAAAGCTCTTGTATATTACTAACATACTAACCAAGCATATTATTAAATCATGCGTGTATAGTATTAAGTACTGTATTAAGTTTAACATAGTATAGTTTTGTGTTAATCTTTTTCAGTGTTAAAATAACTTTTGTGTATTATAATTTTAAGCTTGAACAGTATTAACTAATTATTGTATACTATTAGAGCAAGCTAAGTAAGGTAAGAAAGGCTTTAAAATACAGTAGAATCCCTCTTATCCAGAATCCCTCATATCCGGATTCTCGCATACTCGGACATGATTTTGATGTGTATATTAGAACTATTTCCATATATATATGTATGTGTGCGTGTTTGTGTATCTGGATTGCCGTGATAAAGTTGCTAAAGTCTCGGCCTAATATCGTTTCTCTTGTTATTTGTTTGTTTTATTAATATCTCTTTTCATATATATATATATATATATATATATATATATATATATATATATATATATATATATATCAAAAGCAATAACAATAAACAATAAGATATATAATCCGGTGTTCTTATTTTTGAAACATCGTTATTACTGTGTAGCGAAAAAAACATATATATGTGCGTGTGTGTGTGTGTGCCTGCGCGCGAATATGTGTGTGTGTATCCACAAAAATAATAGGCAACACTGGACGCAAGCGGCTAACTGTGGATATTACATCCATCTAGCTATACATAATATGTGAACATATATATATGTGTTTTTTTTTGTGTATGTGTGAGTGTATGTGTGTGTATGTGTTTGTGTGTGTGATTTGGATTAAGTTTTATTTTAACTTTGTGATGTTTCACCGATGAAAATTAATAAGTGAAAACAATATATGTGTGTCTGTGTGTGTTTGTGTGTCTGTGTGTGTGTGTTTATGTGTGTGTGTATATATGTATGTGTATGTGTTTGCATTTATGATTTGAATGAAGTTTTATTTTAATTTTGTCATGTTTCACCGATGAAAATTAAAAGCAAATCATGCTTCGCTATCGGCTGTATCCGTAGAGATACACCTATTTTCTTACACTAATAAATGACTATTTCTCATTTTGCCGCTGCAGCGCGTCAAATAAAAGCCGACATCTATCCTGATTTTATGTACTGCTAATGCAAACTATAGAAGATGCCGCAAAGTTCTCACTCTCCAGTGATTCCTCCTCCGCAGGCAGTTTGCCCATCCGATACATGCACTTCCTTACTGCAAGTTCAGCGTATGCTTCTGGGATTTAAAGATTAAGAACGACCTTTGATGTTCGTTTTTGCCATAACTTGAAATTCCCTGCCTTAGAAACCGTTTGCATAAGACACAAACCAAGGAAAACTGATTTGATGCAACAGATTTTGCCACGCAGACACTAATGCACCTGATATTAGAATCAGGCTTTTATTTCCGACCGGTAGCGAGTGTCACATGGGATAATCTAAATTATAGATTCTGTCCATACCTTACACGAGGTTCTCTAACTTGATCCGGGCAGATTCGTGATGAGCCGACGTTTACATCTAATAGTTAACAAAGTCCGCATCATGGGAAATCATTGCTTCGTTTGTGTCAGATGTGCGGTGACCACATGAAGAGGCAGAATTATGCAAGTGCGCCGAACCTGATCTGACATGCAGAAAGAGTAAAAGGACTGCGCGTCGATCGGGGTGGATTTCTTGTCTTTTTGATCCACCTGATTAATTTGGGTTTGTTAGAATATTTCGGATTGGGTGTGACAATTCAATAATTCAACGCCGTTTCCTGATAATCCTAAAAAATCCATTGATATCGCCAAACTTTGCATTGTCCTGTACAGGGCTTTATATAAGACGGTGCTAAGGCAAATTAAAGCCTTCCAGTGGATCTATATCAGCATTCGATTTTTTTTCACTTGAAGTCTAGACATATATCATGCAAATAGAGTAGAATCTTTGACAACCGGACCAAGATGGCCTTCCGTATATGAGGATATATTTACAAAGTCCTGATATTAGGTGGTTATATTTAGATTAAAATAAAAGAACTGAAGTCAGGTTTAACATTTATCGTCAGTGTTTTATAGTAAACAATATCAGCTAATGGCGATTGAAATATAACGGAATTGATGTTAAGGAAAAAGAAATAAATTATGTAATATTAATGAAAATTCATTAAATTAATTGTGCCACGTATGCATAACAAATAATGTAACGAGGATTTTTTTAATTGCTGTTGCATGATGATTCTTTCTCTTTTAATGCCATTCTCAACTTTTCCGCATTTTGTTTTGAATTTTTTCTTGAAAGTTTTAAACATAAGAAACTTTTTTTTTAATTCTGCGTGCGTTATTGTAATCATCATAACTGAATGCTGGCTTTCTTTCCATACAAGTGACAACCTTTTCAATAGCTTTTTCAATTTCAGTCAGGTTTCATCACAACCATGCATATCGTCACTATCCTGTTGTAGATTTGTCTCGTTGTCATCCTTTCCTCTTATTCCCATCATCTTTTGCACCAATATAACTCATTGGGGTGAAATAAGCATATGAAATTATGCAAAGAAAATTTCCTGAAAAAAAGCACTAAAATAACAGTTAGAAAAAAAGAAAATAAAAATAGATAAAATAAAAGTAAAAATAATCAATCCAAATAAATAATTAAATAAAATAATAAACAAATTAAAAATTGCACCTCGCCAAAATAAGAGAATAGACTACAGAAATCAATCCAAAAATTGGACGAATAAATAAATGTATCTTCCCAAGACAAAACAAACTATTAAATAAGTGACCTAAGCAAATCCCCCAATTCTTTACTACGTTAAAAAAAACACATCGACAACCGAAAAGAATAAATAAATATATAAAATAGAAAAAAAAACAATTAAAATACATAAAAACAAATAAAACAAATTAACCAAATAAATAAATAAGTCAGTACCGCCAAAATAACCGTCAAAATAAACTACCCACAATGCACCACACACACACACACACACACACACACATATATATATATATATATATATATATATATATATATATATATATAAATAATCGAAAAAAACAACACTCGCACCCTGGCGATTGCGTTTAACATGAAACCACCTGTTGCCTCTGAGTATTGACCTCCTTGATCAATTTATATATATATATATATATATATATATATATATATATATATATATATATATAATTATAATTTTAGAATTGAGTACTCTATTATTTACTTTCTATTTTATTATATTCAAGAAAGAGGATATTGAAATTTTTAATTTAAGTTTAAATATTTTACTATATGTAAAATTTTTATTTCAAATTTCAGCGTCACCTCTCATTCATGAACATGAGTAATCATATGAATGCAAACTTTATTCTTGTGAATTCCTTATAGACAAAAAATGCCCCATGAGAGAAATTCCCCTTTTTTTTTCTTAAATCTTTCTGGATATATAAAAAATTCTCTATTGTTTCCATGGTATCAATTTTTATATCTAAATGTAACACTTTTAACAAAAGTTCGAGGTGCAGTCTAAAGACGAATCCCCGGTCGCTAAGAATATCTATCTAACCGCCTCTTAAGAAGGGAGATTTATGTATATTTCAGACCGTCAATATTCCTGTAGCCTCACGATACAACATTATTTTTTTTATTTAATTAAGTATTTAATACTATAATATCTTTCTTTGATATGTCCTCTTATTGAGGCCACAAATACGCCAACTGCATCCCATGAAAGAGTATAAGATCACTCCGCCCGAAAGCGCCAGCTAACATGTAAATCTTTATGGACTAAAATATTTTAACGGTCAATATTTACAATATTTGCCTTTTAACGTTATATTAAAAGAAAATTGACAATGATTACAAGGAAAATAATAAAATGTGCATTTATTATCTAAATTACTGACAATAAAACTAAGATAAAAGCAAATGTTATACATCTATATATTTTGTTAAGATAAGAAAACTATTACGATTTTATTTGACGAGTAAGAAATTGTTCCATAAGTTGCGACAACGTCTGGGATTAGTGGCCAGTTTGGCGTCAGGAAAATAACTGATTATAGCGTTAGTCTAAAAGTGCAAAGCATCGCATATCCTCCAACCAAAATTCAAGGAATCTGTAACGTTTTTAGAATGTTTTTTGTTAGCTTGTCTAGAATCAAATAAATGCATACAATCAAAGAATATTTGCCTAATTCCAAACAAAG
>CAHIKZ030005124.1:1447500-1450000 GCA_903632075.3 Acanthosepion pharaonis
TCTATGTGTGTATGGTGTATGTTTATATGAATGATGTTATAATTTGTTTAGTGCTGTTTTAAATTTGTCTATCAAGTTTATGTTTTCCTGTATTTGCAGTTAGGAATAATTGTCTGTTTGATATATTGACATAATTTTACATTTAATTTGTTGCATTTGTAGATGTGTTATGACGCAAAGAATTTCTTTTTTTCTGGCAATTTACTTATACTTTTGTGAAAGGAAACTTTGTTGATTGGTACCTGGGTGATAACTATAAAATACTTCTTACATTTTGTGCACTTGTTTGCATAAATCACATTTATGGGTTTACAGTTTAAGTATTTCTTTATTGTGAATGCTGTTGTGGGGTTTGAAAATGTATAGGAATTTCCTTCTATAATGATATCACAAACGCCTCATTTCTCCTGTTGCATTTTGTTACCTTGGTACAAGAAACGAGGCGCTGCCGCCTCGTTGGGATCTCCAGTATCAGCATTTCTTTAATGATATTTTTGTGTGTGTGTTTTTCCGAAGTCAGAAACACAATTTAGAGATAAAAGGTAGTTTGTCCACCCGAATAACATACACTGTCCTTTGATCTGGGAAAGGAAGGAATATTTGAATTCACCACAATAATCACTTGCATTTGAATCTACCGATGTAAGGCTCAATACGTTTGATGAATGAAGAGAAATCAATGAAAGGGTCCGTTCTTTTTCGGAAAGCGAAATACCATTGACTGAATAAGAGACCTTTACCTTTTGCAAGACATCAGTCCGTCTGTGTCTGACATGTTATTTTCTACTTGGATAGGATTTTTTGTAAAAGTCATAATTATTGCATTATTTAAACCGAGTTACAATCAATGAAAGCGCCAGTATTCTTTGTCAGTCGCAACACTTAAGACAGCCAATTCTTTCAGAGAATAACGAAAAACCAGTGAAAATTTAGATATGATTAAATTAATGATATTGTGAGAGATCTCCTTTCTCGGTCTATAGTTTAAAAGAATAAAATGGGGGTCGTCTTGTGACGACTTTTGTGAAGTGTAACAAAGTATCGTTGGATTCTGACATATTATCAATTCTGACATATTATAATATATAATAATATAACAGTAGACATTTGACTTTTTGCCAGAGAAAATATATTTTGTCCCATTTACTTTAAGTTATATTCTTGATGTATTTAAACAATTAATTCGGCTCTTTCTCTATCCCATTCTTTCTGTTTCCTCTTCTCTTTCATTCTTAGATTTCTCTCTTTCGTTCTCTGATTTTCCTCTCTTTTTTCCTTTTGTCTTGGCTCATAGAATGTGGATGAACATGTTTCGCTACAGCTTCCCGGCTTACTCGCCACAATAAGTCTACCGATATATATATATTTGGTTTTATCTTATTTGTTCCCACAACTAGACGTTTAGTTGTAGGTCAGTGGTAAGACAGACAGTTCAGTTTCGGCTGGAATGGTATAAAAGACATTTCAACCAGAATTTCTTTTTTTTTAATCATTTTATTTTTAAACTAGCCTGGAAGACGCCATTCGAGCAGACTTTAGGCTAACTTCTGCGAAGAGCATTTGGGCCTTCCACCTTTTATCTTCAGCGTCCTGTGTACGCGAAAGTTATAAGAATTTAGAAATCGTAATATTATTTTATCTTTATTCGTCACCTTAATTCGGCATAATCTTTCTTCGTATACGCAACCGTTCTCCGTATTTTGTTTACATTTATTTTGCGCGCAATTATTATTTTCTTATAAAATCACCATTCTTTATGACCCCGTCACATAAAATCACTCTTAAAAAAACATTAGGGTACCCGAACTATGGAATATTTCGAATACATCTCGTGCTAGACAAATAATAATAAAAAAAATAATATGAGCAACGTACAGTACCTCGATTAAGTTTTAATTATGGTTTAATAAGTCGATATCAATTGCAACGAAATGCGAAATTAAAGTTAGACCTTTAATAAAGAATTGTTTTTACACCTTTTTGTTTGTTCGATATTTAAATTTAACTTTAAATGAGTTGTTTATTTGTTATTATATCTAAAAAAAAAAAAATATATATATATATATCATTTTGTCATAATGATTGTTTTTTTCTCGTGAACAAACACATATTAGATACCACATCAGACTTCCTAAAATGCACAAGAAAAACGCATTTTTATTAATTTACATATCTTATTTGATGTTACATCTTGGTTTTATTTAAAATATTAGCTTAGATCTGATCTGTATTCAGAGAAAAAATATTTTCTCTGTGTAAATAATATTTGTTGTGAGACCGTAACATACCTACAACATGGACTCTTCCAGGATTATATAAAGTATGCGATATAACACTCTAGGAGAAGAGAGAGAGAGAGTATTCTAATACCGTAGTATCAGCCGCGTACGACTACCAATATTGGACACTAGCAGATAGTATGCTCCGCTGACACTTACACTATCTTTGTAACCTTTTTGTTTAATATATCTTTCTTACCTCTAATCCGTGTTCCGTGTTT
>CAHIKZ030005124.1:1455000-1485000 GCA_903632075.3 Acanthosepion pharaonis
GATAGATAGATAGATAGATCGATAGATAGATAGATATGAATGAGATTTGATAGATAGATAGATAGATAGATAGATAGATAGATAGATAGATAGATAGGAACATAAATCCGATTTGATAGATATATATGAACATGACAGCGATTTTTATAAATAGATAAATAGATAGACAATTTATATTTTCATCTAAGCTTTTCTCGCAATTACTCTTTTTCATCAGTTCCTTGTGACTTAGTTTCTATAAGAATGCAGTTTGGAAGGAAACATCTTTATAACCTGACGAAAGTCAACCTGAATGCTGTCATTATATATTAATCCAGACGAATAAGAAAAAGAAATGACGATTTCTTTTGATGAGACTTAATGGCGCAGATGGCAGCCATTTTGCTTTGAAGCTTATCAGCTAACATACTACGCACACCATTAAAGCCGATCTGATTTTTTTTTTTTAAAATATAGTGTGATTAAAAAATATCAAACGCTCTGTTTTTTTATTGTTTTTTTTTGTTTTGTTTATGCGTGTCTAAATAATACAATAAAGGGAAATACTTCAAAGAATTTAGCAGCGAAAGAAACAAGAAATCAAAGAAGACGCTTTTGCTGACAATCGAATTGATACTGGCGGGAATACAAGAATATTGAGATTCTTCTTACGCCAAAAATTAATTAAAATCGAAAACTGAGATCTGAATATCGAAATGTGGTTTGAATTAGTTAAAATGTTAACAAGGTGTAAAGAAAAATAAATCTATAACTTGACTCTTTGGGCCGAAGACCGTTTCTGAACGTAAGACAACATTTGTCTTTCCAGAGAGACTTCAACATTTACAGAAATGACAATAACGCCGTTGGATAAAACACAGTGTCATCTACAAAACTATTCCCCAACATGTTTACCATCACTGACTCTAAGTTTTCAATGTTATGTCCATTTCTTTATACTACTTACATTGTTCGAACTGTTGTCCTCATCTTTGTAGCCATAATCATGGTGTTATACGCTTCTTCTAGTGATTAAAAATCCATATCGAAAAAATTATTTCGTCCACCGGGGCAAACAGTTCCAGTTCCACGTGCCATGCATCTTCCGGATATCCCAGTATCAGTCATTTCCCTTTCTCTCAATTTTCCATGTTATTGTCTAACTCTGCTGCGGCCTGGTATTGAGCTCACAACACTGGGTCTAATCAATGGATATTAACAACGTCTTTATCCACAGGACCATGTTTTTCTGAGAACATCTGTGTATGAATTTTTGAGACATATAAAATATCTAATTTCTCAGCATTTATTTTTACCAGTGATCTTATTGCAATTTTTGTTATTATTATCCCTAGAATTTCTTATTACTGTTTCCCATATTGTATTCATTTCTATACTTGGTCGGCTCATGAGATTTTTGTGGCCTAGCATCTGTGCTGATTCCTTAAGTTTTCGTATTTTCCAATGATGTTCTCTGTCTAATGTTATGAATATGACAATGAAGATAATATAACAGTCCAATAATTTAATAATGCAACTAATCATTATACCTCATCTCGGAGTTATAGACAGAGGCAAATTACAGTTTGGAGATTCGGAAATCATACAGCTGAAACAATTGAGATATCTGGGAAGCGTATTAGCAGAGGACAACAAATGCGATGCGTAAATCCGAAAACGAGTTGGGATAGCAACAAATTCCTTCCTTATTCTGAGCAATATATTTAGAAACTTATTAATTCTGTTAGAAATAAAGAAAAGAGGAAGAACTCGTCGTATATAATAGTGAATGCCGGAAAATCTTTTCAGAGATAAAGAAGAAACAGAAACATAATTCAACACAAGGATACGGGAAATACCATGGACTGTTATGTGGACAATGTCAAAGTTCTAGTGACAATGGCAATAAAAAGGACACATACTTAACATCAAGGAGTAACATTTGAAATTTCCGGGGCACGTAATCAGGAAAGTGATTGGAAAATTTTATACTCATAGGACAGATTGACGGTAAGAGGGCCGGAAGAAAGCAACACACAACCTGGCGAGTTTGAGAGGATGGATGCTGAAGACAAGTTTTATGAGAGATGGCAAAAAGACAAAGTATATTAAGAACTACAAAAGACAGGAAATTGTCCAGAGCCATGATCGCCAACAGGCTGAAGGGATAGAGCAAGTAGAAGAAGGTTCAGAACTGGGTCCTGAAGAATTTCTTATAGGGTACGAGAAGCTAGAGAGAATAGATCACCAAACTACAACCTAACTACAAACTCTCGTATAATTACAACTAAGAAAAGCCAATATATATATATATATATATATTCTGAACGCTATCAGCTAAACAATCATGTTGTACATCATTTTCGAACTTTAGAGGAGATAAAAAAATGTTAGTGTAATGACAAAAGTACGCAGGTGTAGGCTTTAAGAAAGCTTTATTCAACTAAGAATACAAGGTGCGCGTATAGTGTCCTTTTATAGTCCCAGTAAACAGAAATACCTCCCTCATAGAGCAGAGTAACAAAACAAGGTGGGATCACTCTTGATTATTCATAACAAGCAGATCAACACACGTAAACAGCAACAACACTAACAACAATAATAATAATAAGTTAAATCATTATATATGGTTTAATTTTAACATATTTTCCTCCATGTTTTGACCAGACATTTACTAAGACAAATGAACTATTTTTTCCCCTTTTGGATATTATTTTTGGCAGTTTAATTTTATATTACTAAAATGCAATTTCGCACATTTGTCTTAGACGTTCTCGCAGTTCATTACTGTATAAAATACGATCAATATAACTGTAATGACAAAAGTAGGCAGGTGTCGGTTTTAAGGAATCTTTATTCAACTGAAAATACAAGGTTCGGGTATAGTGTCTTTTTACAGTCCCAGTAAACAGAAATAATTCTCAGAAAGAGGACAGTTACAAAACAAGGGGAGACTACTCTTGATTATTCATAAGAATTAGATTCGTGCCGCACCGACTCTAGCTCGTGGCCGTAATATGGGGGATTTTTTTTTCTTTTTTTATGGGGGTGAATATCTGCTTATCTAATGGTTATGAGTTCAAATGGAATATTCTTCTTCTCTCGTTTGCTACAAAATAAAAACAAAATCATTATTCTCTATTTTACTGATAAATCAACTGCAACCAAACAAAATCAAATTATCTAAAATATTAGGTTGGTGCAAAAATAATGACGTAATAATGTCGTTTTTGACGTTAGAAAATACGTCAAAAAAACGACATTATTACGTCATTATTTTTGCACCAACCTAATAATATTACCTGACGATAATAGCCTTCACTATGGGTGGAAACTGGATAAATATTTCATTTTGAAGTTCCGAATATCATTTAAAACGGCAAAAATCTGAATGAATTTGGGAGTTTTAACGACCGAAACGATGTATCGTCATCAAGTAGTAGCAGGAATGCAGTCCGAGTAGACATGTGTATATTAACGAGACAATTTGTAAGTATGAACGAAAAATGTCAAATACTTTATTTATTTATCAAGTAAATTGCTTTGATTAAAAATGCATCGACTAAACAGTGATATAATCGATATAATTGCTTCAATTTAACCCACCACTACCAGTCTCATCTGATTTGGAATAATACCTCTCAACCTTCCTAGCAATGCTATGAATGCTGGGAAATAAAAAAAGTACCGTTTTTGACGGCATATAAGACGCACGGTTGTATAAGACGCACCCCAATTTCAGCAGGGCAAATCAATAAAAAATTAGCAATTATTGTAAAATTAGTAAAATTATTAGTAAATGGTACAGCCTAACATATATTTATGAGGTATTATTTTGGTTAAATAAGCTATGATTATAAATAAACGAAAAAATAATAGGAAAAAAGAACTCGAGCCTATAAAAACTTTATTATATCCTTTATATGATCTGTACAACCTGCGTCTTGTAAACGTCTTATGGGAATGATTAGGATATAACAATTATGATTACATTTATACCAATGCAACCGGAAGAATAAAATATTAATGAAACACATATATTTTACAAATATATAATTTGAATTTATTGCATATAATTTTAGGGAAACACGGTACTAATATTAAACGTGATGAAATTAATATAATTATTTTTAATGATAACACTTTTAATCTGCATAATAGACTTTTAAATAATGACAATAGGTATATGAAAGTTACTGTTAAGTTTACATTAATGGGAGTTTGCAGCTAATTTCGGCGGACTATCGCGAATTTTAAACCTACGTATGGCATATAAGACGCTGGGGAATTTTTAAAAGATATTTTTAGTAAAAAAAAAAAAAAAATACGGGAATTCGTTATATTGTTTTGATGGATTCTTGGATACTCTAATAGACCAATCTCTTTTTCATTTAAACATATATTTTAAGCAGATATGTAACAATGTGCAAAAGATATTTTCGCGTGATGCGGTTTGTCCATTTAGGACTTCATTGAGCTAAGGTAATGTTCAAATTGTTTTAAATACACACGCGTATGGAGAAGAGGGGACGTCTGAAATTTTACATTTAAATATGTATTTAGGCATATAGTCTAGCCGATTTCATTTAGTTTCTTTTTTATGATTTACCATTTTTGTTATTATCAGGTCATCCCATAAGTTCTGTCCGAATTTTGAATAAAGAAAACAAGTGACCAAATGTTACATTTAATTACAGATTCAATCAACAATGTATTTTCCCTGATTATCTATGACTTCCTTCCATCTATCAGGTCATCCCATAAGTTCTGTCCGAATTTTGAATAAAGAAAACAAGTGACAAAATGTTACATTTAATTCCAGATTCAATCAACAATGTATTTTCCCTGATTATCTATGACTTCCTTCCATCTATTAACAAGCTTACTAATTCCATTATTGTAAAATTCTTTTGGCTTTGATTCGAAGAACTCGCAAATGTCCGTTTTAACCTCTTCCTGTGTTACAAGAGCTGTTTCTTCCAAATGATTCTGTAAGCTACGAAACAAATGGTAGACTGAAGGAGAAAGATCGGGAGAATAAGGTGGATGAGGAATTTTCTCCCAACCAAGTTCTTTGATCTTTTCTGACGTGATACTTGCTGTGTTGGTTCGCGCATTGTCCTGATGAAACATTACCCCTTTTCGATTCACTAGAGCGGGTCCTTTTTTTCCTGAAAGCTTGTTTCAAACGTTGTAATTTCTGACAGTATATTTGAGCATTAATTGTTGCATTAGGTGGTAAGAATTCAAAGTGAATTATTCCTTGGCGATCCCACCATTTTGAAAGAAGAACCTTTTTCGAATGAACTTCTTTTCTCGGCTGTGGCTGGGGTCTTTCTCCTTTACCAAGCCACTGTCTACGACGCTTAACATTTCGATAAAAGATCCATTTTTCGTCGCCAGTCACAAGTCTATCCAAAAAAGGTGAAACATGTTGGCGAGAATGGAGAGAAGAGCAGATGTCAACTCGGGATTTCAAGTTGTTTTCAGACAATTCATGAGGCACCCATTTTTCAAGTTTAGGAACTTTTCCAAGTTGTTGAAGATGACGATGAACAGTTGTATGGTTTGAACTGAGAACCATTGCCAATTCCTCAACTGATAAAGCAGGATTTTCTTCAAGGGCTGCTTCAAGAAAACTTCCTCAAACTCAACTGGACGTTCGGTTCGATCTTCATCTTCAAGGGTAAAATCTCCACCTCTGAATTTTGCAAACCATCTTCTGCAAGTTCTTTCATTCACACATTCCTCTCCATAAACTGAGTGAATGTTTCTAGCCGCTTCGGCTGCTGAGTTTTCTTTTCTTGAACTCATAAAGCATTATGTGCCTCAAATGATTCTTGGGTACTTCCATGTTAGCAGGGTTTTAATCAAACAAAATTTAATTTTATTGTTCTCTGAAATAACATTTGATCAGTTTAAAGGCATCTAAACATAAAAATAATGTTCAGCTTCATTAGACATTATAAGATACTCTTTAAATTTCGTTCATTTTAACAAAAAGTTAACATTCAGACAGAACTTATGGGATGAGCTGATAAATATATCCCGCATTGTGATACTACAAGATAGGCTAAGAAATGCGAAATTAAAAAATCTGAATGTAAATTTACTGTAAATGATATAGCAATTAAATCACTTTCTATACTTTTTCCTATTAGCAAATTACATTATTCTCAATTAAGGTAGCATATTTAAATCAAAATTATATTTCGACTAATTAAGGCTAGCAACTAATGCATTAAGGGTTTTGTTTTGTAAAACATCCATTTTCTGTTCCTGTAATATTTACTTTCTCCTAAGTATTAAGTGTGGCAATTATTGCAGGTGATCTGGGCCACTTTGTGTCTACTGGTATTAATCGTGAACGTGTCCTCAAGTAGGCTGTCTTTTATTTTGTTGACAGAATGAGTCGCTCTATAAACTATAACATGTTTGGTTCTCGTGACTAGTAGCGGTTTTGTAGAAGTGTATTAAATAACAATGTCTTTTATCTCTCATCTCTTTTACTCGATATGAGGTGTTAACGTCTCCTGCTGATAAAATATAATTTTCTTGCTCGTAAATTCTCGTACGTTTTTTCTCTTCACTCACCTGTAATATCTGTCTGATTCTTCTCAGCCTATTAGGCTTCTAATTTCTTTTTGTCAAATTACTAGAGATCCTAATCTGTGAACTGGTTAAGCATCTCATATCACGGGGTCTTTTTTTATGAACTACTAGTCTGGCGTCAAGGTATCATCGCCTTACAGTTGAAATGGCTAAATGTAACCGTAAATTCTATGCTAGCAGTTCACTTCTCGCTTTTGGGACTCAGTTCCAACTACTTGCTTTCTAGTTGACTTTGATCTTCAAAAATCTAATTACAGTGAAAATCCTTATCTTCTGTCTTCTTAATTCCTGATTTTTTTTTTTATTTTTTTTTTTAATTTTCTCCCTGTTTAAAAATGTTCTCTGATATTATTCTATCCTCGGTAACCCCTCTTGCGGCTTAGTGGCTTTATTGCCTTTCATGGGGTGAATTTATTTTCTAAAAAACATCCTTCATGTTCTTGTTTATTATTGTTTTATTTTGTATTTATTTATTCATTAGAAGATGTTGTAAAAATATTTCATTATGGTTAGATAAATTCTGTTTAATTGTAGTTGTGATAGAGTTGATCTACCCAGTCAAATGTTTTGTTAATTTTTTTTACAATCCATTTTAAATATATTTAATTATAATTAAAATCTATAATTTCAGAAAGTGAAGAATTATCTGAAATACGATGAAAAATTTATTTTTTTTTATCGGTAATCAAGAGACGGTCAGTCACAACATATGGAAAAATATGGTGTCATTTTAAAATGACGCCAGGTAAATATATCAGTCAATCATGTGCCATGCGTGATACACGCTTAAGTGATCATATATCATTCGATACATGACTGACGAGGCAGATTTTTAACGATGGCAGATTTGCCAATATTTTCTGCGGTAGACCAGTTGACATCCAAGGCTACAGAACGCTACTTGTCCTGCCATTTATCCATAGCTGGGTGAGAAGAGGAGGATTCATACGTTTCCTAAGTGTATTAGCACGTCAGTGAATGTAATGGATTCGACTGGAATTCGAACTTGGCTCTCCGATTCCTCAATCCGATGGATACAGATGGTAGCAATACAGCAGTCGTAATGATTTAGCAATTTTGATCCTTCGCTATATGTAAGCACATGCGCATTTGGTGTTAAATCGTCATTGTGTCATATCCTGATAACGTGGGGCTTCTTATAGGATTGTATGTCCAATACAAGTCCAAAGAGCCACTTAAGCTAGAGAAGATGAAAGAGAGGTAACGGTCAAATTTAAACTTAAAGAGTTTAAGATCGGGTAAGGATTTTCTTGGGAGTTTGTTTCACAAAATAACAGTTCTGAGACAGAATCTGTCTTCCTCCTTAACAATGAAATATGGAAGTCATGATGATGAGTCGATTCTGTGGGTCTAAGCACTGAAGGGGAAGAAGAAGAAGAAGAAGAAGAAGAAGAAGAAGAAGAAGAAGAAGAAGAAGAACAACAACAACAACAACAACAGCAGCAGCAACAACAACAACAATAACAACCACAACAACAATAAAAACTACAACAAAAACAAAAACACCAGCAACACCAACAACTTCATTATTGCTTCCTTTTGACCAAAACTTAAATTTGAAATTTTAAGAAAGCATTTTGGCTGAAATCTTTATTTTTCTTTGCATTTGATCAGCACCAAGAATTAGCATAAATTTTCAAAATCTATTTATGCTTTAAAAAGAAAAGTCAAAAGATGTCATCCTCCACTAAAAAAGTCTTTCTCGTCTAGACGACAACACATGTCCAACTTCGGTGTCTGTGATATGGCTTGTAATAACACGGTGTAAATTCTCCCTTTTATCACATGTACCATTAAGCCATTGTAACCGAAAAACTACACAAACCAATACACACGAGAAAAATAAAAATAAATTGGATGGAATTAATATACAATTTACTATACTTTTCGTGTTATTTGTATACTCCACCACCACCCTACCTCAACATTCAGTCCAGGCAGATTTAAAACATTTAAATAAGTAAATGCGGCAAATTTTCGATTAGAAGGTTCGTGGAAACATTGCCACTTGGTGCATGAAATCTATATACGTGTCCGATACTTCTAGTATTGATTGACAAATTCGAGCCGCCACTGAAAGTATTTAGTTTTCTTTACCTTCGGAAAGCGATACGCAATTTTCGAAAGTCGCCTCGGGTAGGCTCGTCAGAGTATGTGGGTGAGTAAGGCAGGAGATTGTGCGCAATCTAAAAGCCTTGAGACGCTATTTGATATCGTAGGATGTTAATCCGAACCGGCGAATATTTGCTTTGGTCATACAGGAACATGCGATATTTCCACAACTTAAAAGAGATAAACCCACCTCCACCCCTGAGAGGAAGAGAATGCACGAGTCCAGCTGAAGAAATCCGGTACAATAATTGAAGTCCTGAATTTCCTCTTGTCACTGTCTCACAGATTGGTAGCCCGCAGTTATGCCTAACTTGACGCGTGTAACTTGCGAGGCGGGGAGTCAAGCAGAGATGAGAAACAATGTGCACTTCTCTTCGAAGTATTAGGCATCTTTGTTTGATTAGTTTCGACTTGAATCGGACATAAAACGAAGAACTCGGTTTGGTGAGTGAATGATGGTCCCCTGTTGACTTTATTTAACAATCTACTCCGGACAATGCTTCGCCGACTCAATGAAGAAAGGATCTGTTATAACGGAAAGCCATTTGGCAAAGGAACAATTTATTTATTCCCGATGTCACTTGAGGATCGCGAAGAATCGGGATTCAGTAAATATTTACATTGATTTTTCTCGGCACACTACGTGAAGAAGTCTACGACCACTTCTTGCTAAGTAGACCTTAATATCAAATCAGATTGGTGTATTCTACAATTCGTCAGCGTCCAGATTTGAAGATGAATGTAAATATTTGGAGTAAGATTAAACACAAATTAAGCGGGAAATATTTTCAAAGTACTTATCCACAGTTTGAAGGCAGCATTGGATGGCAGTCAGTAATTTTAGAGAGAATGTTCAAATATTTAAAAAAAAATCACGCAATGTACTCTATATGTCTATGGCTTCCGATATATATATATATATATATATATATATATATATATATATATATATATATATATATATATATAAAAATGATAAAATCCCAAATCAAAACATATGGGGAATAAGATTATCTCGACCGGCGAAAATATAATTATTTACTCTGAATTGACTAACGAATTATATTTTCCTCTGTCGAAATAAGCTTATTCATCATCTGAGGTGATTTGGGATTTTATTGTGTATTAATTTTTGCTCTGTAATAATAAATACATTGAGCTCTTTTTGTGGATCAGTTTTAATATTTTATATTAGTAGTATTCATTTGGATTATATACCAACGGACTTTTTACCTTTACTACGCACAAACACGCACACGCAAACGCACACACTCTCTCTCTCTCTCACACACACACACACACACACTCTCTCTCTCTCTCTCTCTCTCTCTCTCCCCTCCCTCAGGCACACACACACACACTCTCACACACACATACACACTGTCTCTCTCAGGCACACACACACACACATATATATATATATATATATATATATATATATATATATATATATATATATATATATATATATTTAAAATGGACAAATCCGACAATTTATTAAAGACATTTTATATTTAACATTCTTTTATAGATACAAGTATTTAAGTAAATGTTCTGTTTTAATACTGTTTATTATAAAACAGAGCACACTTAAATACTTGTATCTATAAAAAGAATGTTAAACATAAAATGTCTTTAAATATATATATATATATATATATATATATATATATAATTGAGAAATTATGAGATTTAATCCGACATATTTATGCTTATATACAGGGTACGATGAACAAATTGTCGTCGAAATTACGCAAAAATGAATATAACACTGACATCTCATTTTAACAGATATATTTACCAAAAGTACACAACAATATCTTCAAATACTAAAAAGCAAATTTATTTAATAAAATCTCCATTGGATTCAAACAGAGCCTTCAGACAACTTCGGAATCTCTTGCAACTCTTCTGGACGGTCTCCCTCTTTAAGTTGTTAAATCCTCACATAATCTTTGCCTTTAGCTTTGGTGTTACAAGGAATTTTCTTTGTCCCTCACTCAACTGCTCCCCTCAACTTATCATAACCAAGTGGGTTAGGTGGCCAGATGGAAGCGCTGATGTGATCTCAGAAATTGTTTGACAGCCATGACTGGTTTCTCTTGCATGTGTGGCATGTTGCTAGACACAGTTGATTTCTAGCAGCCACCCTCTTGACGAGAGCAGCACTACATCCTCAAGGTACTTGATGCAGGTCTACCTGTTGAATCTGACACCCTGTGGGTACGATGAATGGAGGTTTAACGTTGCCACCACTAATAATCACTCCAAACAACTTCGTAATCAACATTATCTCATTAAACTCTGAATTCTCTGCACTGTCCACAAACACTCTGAAATATGCGTATTGGAATTTCCGGTGTGAATTCCAAGTAGTACAGCATACGGTTTTCAAATGTTTGCCCTCATGTGGCTCTTTTTCTTACAGTCGGTGCCTAATTGACCCTACAATATTGTCCAGTCGCCCAAATAAAAAAAAACAAACAAACAACAAACAAACAAGGCGTATGCTCGAAAAAATAAAATTAAATGATGGCAATTTACCCATTCCACACTGTATGTCGGTTTTTAAAAAAATCATTAATTCTTATATATATATATATATATATATATATATATATATATATATATATATATATATATATATGTGTGTGTGTGTGTGTGTGTGTGTGTGTGTGTGTGTGTGTGATTAAGAATTAAGAAATTTTAATTTTTAATCCGCCAACATTTTTTATCCCAAATGTTATTTTTAATGGCTACCCGTATTTGAGTAGAGCTTCCATTTTATTTTAAGCAGTATTTATATCGTCTGCCGGCCTACACAGTCTAGAAAACTTATAAAGGAGAGTTTGCTCCGCGGCAGGAGCGGAAACTTCGCCCGCTTTGGGGGAGAAACGACAGTCGGATCCGGCGCACTTAAACAGCTCGGTTATAAAGACATTCACAAACAAGCATGGAGATATTTGCTTATAAAGCGCACGTCATCAGATTTTCTCGAAATGGCATATCTGCACAGGTTCGTATGCAAAACTATAATCAGTTTGTAAAGAATTCATAGATTTCACTTCTACATAATTTTAAAGGCTGCTACTAGATTGGCATTTAGGTCCCACCCTTTTACTGTTGAATTAGGTAAATGTAACCGCAACTTCTACTACAACAGTTTCTTTTCTCGCACTTTCCGCTTTTAGAAGTTCTTTCCATTACTTCCTGACAATTACAATCATCAAAAATCTAAATGCGACGTCAATCGCCATCTACATTCCGCTTGAACCCCGTTCAGGTTTTTATCCCTTCCTCGGTCTCTACTTATACACACTCTTTTCTCTTTCATTCACTCTCTGTAACACTCTGCGTACTAGTGTCATTCCCAACTTGCTTGGAGTTAAACTGTTTAAACAAAATGCATTTTAATATGTTTTCACGGGTATGCCAGCAGGTAGAGAATATAAATACTGTTTAAACTAAAATGGAGCCTCTGCACTTTATACATACATACATATATATATATATATATATATATATATATATATATATATATATATATACTGGACTCTTCCATCATGAGGACGATTCCTAGGACCTCACTGCCTTTTCTCTCCATAAGTGGTCAGCTTTGCCTGATTTTTCCACTTTCCCTCGTGTTACAGCTTTCTGGTGTTCTTGAAGAATTAATTAAGGGGGCGGCATGTCTCCCCTTTATATTTCTTTTCGCAGCTGCACGGGATGACGTACACGCAGTCTTTAGTCATATTTTCCTCTATGGGGGAGTCTTAATCGGGAGAGATATCTGCGAAGTGTCGTCCAGCATTTGAAGGTTGTCCTGATGTTATATGGACCGCAGATCCTTTGTATTTTCTCTGATAACTCCTTCAGATAAGGCAGACTGTTTTCTGAGTGCTGTTGTCCTCCTCTTGTACAAGTCTATCCCAGTTTTTTGGGGCTGCTGCCATGTACCCCGGGTAGTTGTTACTGTGTAGCGTACTACCTATACTGACCAATTCTTTATCTAATGTCTTTGGGTCGCCACTTATGAATTTTTAAATAAATATGGCGACAAATGTGAGGACAATACTCCGAATAATGTAAATGGTGTACATATGACCTCATCTCAGAATTACATACAGATATTGGATATGATCAGTATAAAAAGAAGTAGACACAATATGTCTATATTAATAACTCCTTTCCCGCCAATTATTTCCGGAAAAAAGTTCCATTTTCAGGCGAACTTTTTATTTGTTTTTAACATGGTAACTAAGAAATTCAGGCCCATTGAAATATCCGAGAGATGTCTAAGACATCTTCCAGACGTACGAGATGACAATTAGACTCGTTTCAAGCTCAGATTGACATAAAAAATGGACAAAATCATCGGAGAATCACATGTGTAGCTGGGCTTTTAAAGTTATGTACTGAAAGTTTTTATTTGTCCCTGTCGGAAAAAGACACTTTCGGTAAAAACGTATATACGCGTCTACGCCAGGGAATGAGTGAAATGAAAAATAATTGAATGAATATATGCCGCCTAAATAGACACACACACACACACACATATAACACAAATATATATATATATATATATATATATATATATATATATATATATATATATATATATATATTACATACAACAGTTTTAAATATTTTAAATAACTTCATAGTTAGGATTATTTCATCTTACGAGTTTAGATTCACCTGCAAGGATTTTCAAACCGATCAAAGTAATAAGATAAAATAAAATAAAATGAAATGAAACCAGGCCTAAAACTAATTTTGAAACAAGTCAGAGGAAAAGAACGGAAGAAAAACGAAAAAGTGGAAAAAGTAAAAGAAAATGTGAAAAGACATAAAAAGAAGAAGAAAGGGAGAAAAGAGAAAGTAAAGAAAGAGTAGTAACGTCTAGACATGGGGATGAAGATCAGCAGACAGAGATACAAGCAGACGAGACCTTGACTTATATTAAAATATTCACCTCGGTTTCTATCACGAAAATAGACAAGGGAAATTACGCAAGATTATTTTTTGTCGTATATTAACAAATTCACTATTACTTCAATATTAAAAAGATATAATTATGTTAAAAAAGTATTTAAATATTAATTGTTATAATTCATTTGATTTTATACAAAAGGATTATTACCAATGTATATATATATATATATATATATATATATATATATATATATATATATGCGCGCGTGTGTATGTGTGTGTTTCGTTGAATATGAGTAGCAAGGAATTTTTAGTTTTTCTATTATTCCTTACACTATCAACTTACATTTCTTTCTGTGAAAACAAAGAGTGTGTAAAAACTCTCCATAACGTTTAATGTCCCAAACGGTTTTGGCTACCATTTAAAAAAATTTTAAGAGGTTGTATAACTTTTCATTGTTAGTATATGCGACATTGTTTCCTCTACTGTCTTGTGTCAGAATAGTACTAATTTGATTTTGCGGGATTTTTAATAGTATTCCAAACATAGCCAATAAGTTTGCTTCCATTCTAAGCAGTTGTTATTTTTGTTTATTATTGGGAGTGCATCTAACATCTTCAAACGGTTTATACAACGAGATATATACAAATAATATGAAATCATTCATTATTTGACCATGCTTTGAATATAGCTACCACATATGGTTTAGTACATCTGTTATACATTTAGAGATACTTGCTAAAATCCAAACAAGAATCTGCAATGTTATTGGCTATGGGCGGGCATCTCGACTTATTTCCCTACCGCCGTAAAGAAGCTTCCCAGTGCCGGTTCGATAAATTTTTTCTTGATAATTATCCTGGTGAATTTTCCACTACAGTGGCTGTAGTAAGAATCTTAAGTAAGAATGTGTTGTTTTGGTGTAAGGATTACTCTGCTGTGTTTATGTCAGTAATCGTGGCTAGCTAAGTTTCTGATAAGACTGACTGAAGACCAGCTTTCTCCCATCCCTCTTTTTGGCCTCGTCCCACATTTTTTTATTCGCAAAATAAATATTATTTTCCACTATGGTACCTAGACTTTATAAATTTAAGCGCAGTACTAGTTTAGAGGCAAGGTCTCATCATTTTCCATGTGAAATGGCTAGATGTAACCCTAAGTTTTATGATGATATTTTGCTCTGTCACACTTCTCGTTTGTAGAACTCTCTTCTGACTGCTTTCCAGTCAACTTTGTTCTTCAAAAAATATAAATGCAATGTCCATCGTTATATACTATCTTCTTAATTCTTCTTTTAATGTTCTCCTTAATAGACATTTTTAACCATATTTTCAGTGCGCCTTAGTGGCTTTATTGCCTTGTTTAAGGTGGAATGAGCAAACGTAATCACAGTATAAACAAAATATTCTAAACAAAATACTCCCACACTTTAAAATAGCAAAACTATTAACCGAAATCTTCTGAGACAATCTCGAGGGAGACTTTCTCTCAATAATTTCTGGACCCTAGTTCCTCTAACAATGATTGCCAATTTATCAACCTTCTTTATTTTTGTTATCATTGTTCAGATATCCATTCAGCAATACTTTTTTTTTAAGTAGATTATCCTATTTCTGTTTTTTTTTTATTATTCGCCAAGCCTTCTTTCCTGAGATACACATGCCAGAAATGTTCACCTGTAGCATATTTTTCAACAAAATTTGCTATTCTCCTTAAAACTTCCTCGTTACTCACATGCTCTGTCAAAGGAATTCTGAGAATTTCTTCCGTCGAACCAAGTCACTGTCGGTTTAAGTCGTTTATTCAGGTGTCACAAAATTCAGAGTCGTACTGAAAAAAAAAAAAAAAGATATTACATACTAGTCGAACTTAGTTTGAAATGAAGTCACGTTGGTGTCACAAAATTCAGAGCTGTACTGAAAAAACAAGATATTACATACTAGTCGAACTTAGTTCGAAATGAAGTCACGTTGGAGCGAAAAAAAGCGATTTCTTTACCCGCGAAAGAGGACACCTTATCCGTGTTTCGTTACTCACCGTGTTTTCTGCTAATAACACAAAACAGAGTCAAAGAAAAAAGAAATGGACAAAAAGATATAAATAAAATACAAATACGAAATCAATAAACTAATCATTTGTTTCCAGAGAAAAAAAAGAACAGAACAACTTCTGGCATATCCTCAAGCCTCGGAATTGGGCTGTCTATCATTGTTCACACTATGATGGCCTTAGGCAGAAACGAGACAACGGCTTGTCGAATTTCTCACGAACAGGTGCTGGCAGCGGCGTGCTCTGATTAAACAGACCGTCGAAATAAAAAAGTAAATGTATAAAGGGTTGGATTCTTATACAGCGAAAGGTTGCGGACCGACATGTCTTTTCCCTGTGACTTTTCTTTTTTGCCAATCTATTTGTATCTTTTTTTTTTCTGAATTAACTTAATATGATATTGTTCGTAAAGAGTAATGAAAATGAGCGGGAAATTAACAATGTTTAATTAAAATTAATTAGCCCAACTGATTCATGTCAGTTCAAGGTCATTCTGGGTGCGCATAAAAAAGATCGTTTTGTATTATACTGTATTCGTTTTATGTGTATCTTGTTTATAATATATAAGCTATTGTTAAAAAAAATGTACGTGGTCGGAGATATCGTCGATTTCTCCGGTATCTATAATCGTCAAAAGAGGAGTAAACAGAACATAGGATTAACCTACTATATAAATGCATATAGTTCAAATATATACTATTTACATGATTCGGACTGTTGTCCTCATCTTCATGTTGCCATATTTATCACGTTTCGGCCGTTGTACATTCCGGTCTTCTTCAGGTAGTTAGAATATCGAACTGAACCCTTTATTTTTGCTCGCTGGGGAAGACTGTTCTAGTTCCACATCAGTTATCGCCTGTTAATTCCAGTTAAAGTTAATTTACCTCTTCAAGTTCCAATTAATGTTAATTCACCTCTCCAAGTTCTCTACTACCTTAACCAGGTATTGAACTCACACTGGATCTAACCAACGTCTTTATCCACTGTGCCACGTGCGCTTAAGAACATCTGTGTATGAATTTATGTGACTTATAAACTTAATGTCTTCAGCAACGATTTTTTGCAATATAAGTACTGGTAAAAATAATTGCTGAAGACATTAAACTTATAACAAATTCATACGCAGTGTCCTTAAGGATACATGGCACAGTGGATAAAGGCATTGGTTACATCCAGGGGCAGTATGAGTTCAATACCTGGTTAAGGCAGTGGAGAATTTGGAGAGGCGAATTAACAGGAGTTAACTGATAACTGACGTCCATTAGACATGACACGTGGAACTAGAACAGTCTACTCCAGCGAGCAAAATAAAGTGTTCAGTTCGACATTCCAACCACCTGAAGAATGTCGGAGCGTACAACGACGAAGCGTTCTGATAAATATGGCAACATAGACAATCGTCCGAATAATGTAAATAGTGTACATAATACCTCATCTCAGAAATATAGACAGTTCAAATATAATCACTAAATACATATTCTCGATAAAAAAAATATCCTTATAGACTCAAGTATTAGCAGTAAATATTTACCACTCTTCGAAACAGATTAATGCTCTGACACTCTGTATATACCTACATAAATGACCGAAATTCACTTATACCCTGAACGTAATAAATACGTATCGAAATGAATATAAATGCCCAATAATTTACTATACCCAGCCCAAGTTAAATACTTAGCGAATTATGTCCGGAACTACGTAAATGGTTATAGAATCGGATAGCAGGAAAAAAAAACTTGGATATTAAGAGGTCCACACACACAGAAAGAAAAAAAAAACTTTTCTTAATGTAATGACAATAGGAAAATATTTGTATACCGCGTTTCTTTCTTTAAAGTAACTTCATCAAATAAATTGCTATTCATTTTTATGGAAGTATATGTAGATAGATATTATAGACACATTGATGACCCTCGAAACAGTCTATCTATCTATCTACCGATATATATATATTATATATATATATATATATATATATATATATACTGTGTATATATATATACATATCTGTCTAACTATCTATCTATCTATCTATATATCTATATATATATATATATATATATATATATATATATATATATATATATATATGTATTTAATTATTTTTTAAAATAGAAAATATGTTATTAAAAGATAATAATTATTTGGGCTCTTCTTTTGGTATCGAACACTGTTTTTTAAAAATAAAAACAAAAGTACTGAAGAAAATTGGATTATTTACCTAACGAGTTTATCCTATTTTCTACATATTATATATATATATATATATATATATATATATATATATATATATATATATATATATATATATATATATATTATATGAATCATTCATACAAAAGTATATTAGTAAAGTTAACTTTACTAATCTACTTTTTGTATTTTTCAATATGTTTGTGTGTGTGTTTTGGTGTGGGTTTGTGTATGTGTTATACCATCTTAAGCATAAGTCAATATCCAATTGAAATAAAATTTCTCGTACGATCAACGAAGATAAGCAACGTCGAGCCTGGTCAATATCAAGATGAGTGACTGCTTGGGTACACATTGTAATGTAAGCCTGGATGTGTTGGTGATGTAATGGATAATGGCTCAGAATTTCACATCAGAGAGCCAAGTTCTAATTCTAGTTTGGTTCATTATATTCCCTTACATTCTAATGGGAAAGGAATGAACCCACCTTTTCTCCGGTCAGCTTGGACTAATTAGTAAGACAAGTAAATCATTACTATCACTGAAAGAAAGGTTACAGTCTCAATATTTTTATGGTTTTAAATAAATTCATAGTCCGTAAAAAAAATCATCATTCAATCAATCTACCATCTTCATGTGGTTTACCCTGTTCCATTCTCTTTCAATGTTGCGTGTTGGATAAAATTTCATGTCATTCTACTGTTTGTTTTTTTTTTGCCTTGGATGTATACCAGTCTATTAAAGCATGATCTTCGTAATCAAGATCTTCGTAATCAAAATCGTGCGGAAGCCATTGAAATGCAACAGCTTTCTCTTTTCTATTCTAAGAATCATGGTGCTGTCCATGTAATAAAACTTCTGTGTTGTGTTACATTTCATGTCTTTCTATATTTATGGTTTTGTCTTGGATGGATACCAGATGGATGGATTCGCGTGAATGGATGCGCTTGCTAATCAAGATCGTGCCGAAGGCAATGAAGAGCTACCGCTTTCTCTTTTCTATTGTAAAAGCCATGGTGCTCTCCATATAACAAAATAAATAATCTTCGAATAGCCATGCTGGTTTACGTCCTGTGTAGTCCTGGCATTAAAAACTATTACTGACTAGCCTGACGGTGAAATTTTCTAAAAACGGACTTGATTTCATATTCTAATTTAGTAATCATAAGTAACTTACTTTTGTGACATCACATCAGTTTTTTTTTTACTATATAAAGCAAATATAGAAATGGCTATTCTTACAGAACCTTTCTTCCCCAAATATTGAAATTCTGTTTCTGTCTCAACATAAAGTAACATCTCCTTTCCTTTTGCTTTTAAGCATAATCTAAAAGACCTACGATTTTATATTTCTGCTCTTTTTTTTATTCTTGAAACCTACAGCTTACAATTTTATTGCCATGGAAGATTAACTAACGTTCATTTCAAAAAGTAAACTGATAAATACAGGCTTATGCTAATTGTTCTAATGATACCTAGATTTTATGGATTTAAGCGCAGTACTAGATTGGCGGCGAGGTCTCATCATTTTACAGTTGAAAATGCTAGATATAATCGTAATTTCTTTACTAACAGTTTCTTTTCACGCACTTGTGGAACTCTCTTCTGGATTTTTTCATTCATGATAGATCTTCAGTAATTTAAATGCAATATCAATCCTTATTTTCTGTCTTAATTATTGTACTTTTATTGATTTCTCTTCCTTAATAATTATTTTTCTTATATTATTTTGAACTCTGTGACGCCTTATATCCTAGTGGCTTCATTGTCTTACTTGGTGTACAATGATTAAAATGAATTATGGTATTTCTGTCTTCGTTCCTGGAAAACGATCAACGATGGTCGAAAGTAATGTATACGGCATTCATCTTTACATGTTTCTGCATAAAATAAGAAGGGCTAATTTGACACCAGGTGAAACTCACCAGAAAGCGTTATAGATATTTTCTGCATACAACGAACTGATTTTTGTGAGTATTATTTATTGATTAAAGGTTGCGCATTATTTTCGTCTAATTCATCCCCACCAGTTACAGTTTCAATATTTTTATGGTTTTAAATAACTTCATAGTCCGTAAAATATCATCATTCAATCAATTTACCATCTTCATATGGTTTACCCTGTTCCATTCCATTTCAATGTTGGGTGTTGGATAAAATTTCATGCCTTTCTATCTGTGTGTTTTTTGCCTTGGATGTATACCAGTCTATTATAGCATGATCTTGGTAATCAAGATCACGCAGAAGCCATTGAAAAGCCACTGCTTTCTCTTTTCTATTCGAAGAGTCATGGTGCTGTCCATGTGTTGTGTTACATTTCATGTCTTTCTATCTTTAAGTTTTGTCTTGGATGGATACCAGTCTATTATAGGATGCGCTTGCTAATCAAGATCGTGTCGAAGGCAATGAAAAGCCACCTCTTTCTCTTTTCTATTCTGAAAGGCATGTTATTTCTATCTTTTTTCCTTGAAAATGATCAACGATGGTCGAAAGTAATGTATACGGCGTGTATCTTTACATGTTTCTGCATAAAATAAAATCGGCTAATTTGACACCAGCTGAAACTCACCAGAAGACGTAATAGATATTTTCTGCTTACAACGAACTGATTATTGTGAGTATTATTTATTGATTAAAGGTTGCGCATTACTTTCATGGGATTCATCCCCACCAGCTGTGCGGGGGGGGGTAATAATAGTGAAGACCATGAGCTTTCGATTTCGCTCGTAACTACGCGAAGGGAAAGTCAAATTAGGAATCAAATTCGGGCGTGGATAGCGTCTCTATACCGTAAAAATCTACGTGGAACGGAACCCAAAGTAGCAACACCTAGTTTAGGGAGGCTGAGACCCTATACTCATCAGGATGGGGGGGGCAATTTGACGTGGTGTAATTGTTCCCAAGCTTGTCTCGCTAGATAAATTACGAATAATTAGTGATTTCGATCATCACTGGGCGCTCTATAATTTCGGCCGTGTGTCACATCTAAGATATGCTGAGTAAATTACTATATTCAACAGGATAAGGTGCAGCATTCTCGTTTATAAAAATCATTGTCACTTTATATAGTGGGTGTGTGTGTGCGCGCGCGTGCGTGTGTGTGTGTGTGTGCATTATACAAACCAGGGATTTGTGAGAAAAATAAATGCCTGGAGTAAAAGTATCATCTTCTTCAACATAATAATAATAATAATAATAATAATAATAATAATAATAATAATCTAAAAATATGGAACATGAAAACATCAATAATTTTGCGGCCCTGAGTTTGATTGGAAAAGAGGCCGATTGAATCATTGAAGCGATGTCTTAAACAAATACAGCATTTTTTCTCACAAGTTTAGCTCGACTCGTACACAAAGCTTTCTCGATGTAAAATGTGTGTACCTTTAGGTGGTTTTATTTTATTTTATTTCTTTTTTCACAAAAAATTTCAGTGAAAATATTTATGTCATTTCTGAGCTTAGGTCTCTGCTTGGGACCCGGAAGGAAATGAGAATACAAGAGAAATCTAAGAAAATAATAATAATAATAATAACAACAGTAATAATAATGGAAAATTGGAGAAATATGCCAAGTAGCAACTTATGTTTTCTCTTTTGTGTTTGGCCAAATTTGTACAATTATCTTGAGCCTCCTGAACTCATAAGATGCCTTGAGGATATCTGACATCATTGGGATTGTGCAAGTGGTAACGCTGATTGTAACAACTCATGTACAAGTGAATTGAGGCTGAGAGATGCCCTCATCAGCCGTCTAAAATTACAAAGGAAGTGTGAGGATCGCGTATAAAAAACCAATAAATAGCAACAATTAAAGTAATAATAATAATAATAATAATAATAATAATAATAATAATAATAATAATGAGAAGTTAAAGAAAAAGAAGAAGAAGAAAATCAATCCAGAATGAAAGAAAGAAAAGAAAAGACTATAAAACGAGTAGGAAAATTATAAAATAATGAGAACAGTATCGATCCAGAGTGTCTTGATAAAAAAAACACACACCAATAAGAGAGATTAAAATTAACAAGATCTTAGTAATAAGGAAAAAAAAATTCATTATTACCTTCATTCTATTCCTATTTTTATTGTGTCTTTTTGTTTGTGTTTTATTCATTATTCATTGTGTGTAACGATCCAATGCATTAATAAAAACAACATCAATTTGGAGGAATAAAAATCAGTAAGAAAATACGTCTTAAAGAAGAGTATCGACCTCAAGTCCTGAGATAAAAAAAAAAAATAATCATTTATAAAATAGAATAAATCTGGAATAATAAAAAATATAATAAAATTCAATGGACCCAGTATTTTTTGATAAAAAAGATGTAATAAGATGGGTTAAGACTAGTTAGCATATAATAGATATAATGAAGAGTCAATGAATGTAGAATTTTGTGATAAAACATAAATCAACAATAATCTCATAAAAAATAGTACAGTGAACGTATAACAGTTTTGAGGTTGAAGACACATTCCATCTCTTGCGTGCAGATGTTAGAACTTTTGGGTTAACATTTTATATGTTGATGGATTGAAAAAATTTAAGAATTTTAGAAAATAGAGATTTTGTGCATGAATAAATAACACTGATTTCATTTACAAAATGAATGAATATATGGCAACTTAAACATATGAAAAACGTTGAAATAAAACACAAAAGTCTTCGAATTAAAACACTTGCTGTAAATAGTTATATTTGGAATGGATAATACAATATATGCATGTAGTTGCTTACAAAAGATTGTGTACCAAAAAAAAAAAAAAAATTATGTAATTTTTGTACTTATCTGTTTGGATTTGTCACTAGCTCGAAATGCGTGTCTACTGACTTTGACTGAGCGGAGTTAGACTGTTTAATTTATTCTCCTAATAATGCCTCGTGCATTTCTCGTCAGGTCACGTGACTGTTTCTAATTTTTGTGATTATCAATAATTAGTCTTTTTATTCGTCAAGGTGATAGTCTCACAACAGAGATTATCTGTAATCCGTCTTCTGGAAGAGTGAGTGCTCGACCTCGTCGAGAAAAACAGTAGGGACATTTTGGGGGTATGGCTAGATAGATAGATAGATAGATATTGAACATTGTGGGATATATATATATATATATATATATATATATATATATATATATATATATATATATATATATAAATATATATATAACCAGACCACTTTAACGTTCCATGTAATAAATTATTTCAGCACAGCCCTTTTAAAGGACTGCGGATCTTCAGACTTTACTTCCAAAGGTTGAAACGAAAAATGAAAAGAAATTTACACATTTTTGACGGGCCGTATTAAGCATATGTAAATTAACGAAGTGAGAATGTGAGGTGGGGGGAGAGAGAAGACATGAGTGAGTTAGATGTAATTTAATCTTTCTATTCTTTCATACTTAAAATTACTCGAGGAGGTCCAGACATTGACACATTAACACACACACACACACACACATATATATATATATATATATATATATATATATATATATATATATATATATATATATATATATATATATATAGTTGTCCCTACTTTCGTTTCGGTAGGTTTAATTTCTGCTGAATTTACTTTCGCCAGTCACAAAGTACGAACGAAATCACAAAAAAAGCCACTGCTACGAAAAAGATTGATGTTTACCAAAGACACATTTCTCCTTAAGCATCTAAAACATTTCATTGTGCAACACTTACCCAGTAATTTATTTAAGCAAAATATAAAATGCATATTTAATGGTTATACTGGATGCAAATGATGTTTTCAGTGCAAAATACGTAAAGACGAATTTACATATCAACCGCGGAAAATTGTCTACCCTGTAGATATTGTTAGATATCCTGGCATCTTGCAACTAAATGCTGTTGAAAACAAAATTACATAGTGAATTTTTACGCGTTTTTGCCGAGCAGTGACTTAATAAAGACATAATTCAATACTTGAGTTCTGCGTTAAAATGTAGGGAAAATACACAAAACGTCTTTAGCATGTTTTACTTTTCTTCACCATCTAAATGCGTAGAGAAATGTAAGAGTATCAAATAAGTTGCTTGGAAGAGGCCTCGATTCCATCAAGGAATTTTTATTGGATTTCTTCTTAACGATGCAGCGAGGAATAAGTATTGTGCTTGCAATGATTTTATGTAAAAACAAAGTTCAATATAGGTGACAAATAATGTAAAGTGTTTTTCGTGATGATATTTGATATACCAAGCGTAAAATATTTTCTTTATTTGATACGCATACGAACCAAACGTAGTAGTTATTTGTTTATTTAATAATGTTTTTGACATTTTTCTTTGCAGGTTGCCATAAATTGTGCCAGCATCTTAGCGTATAGTAGAATACCTGATCGATTCCTCTCGCAGGAATAAAAATGATTCAGAAATATATAATGAATGAGGAAGTAACGCTGGGTTTGATATATCAATTAAGCTCGATAGGGTGAAACCAAAAAAAATTGTCATTTCTAGAAAATAAGTTCAGGCAAAATAATTTAGTACATAATAAACAAAGAATAAAGAAATAATAATAACAATAAATATAGGCATCCCTTTCCTTATATATACATGTCTGTCTGTTTGTCTGTCGGTGTGTCTATGTATGGATATATCTATCCATATTTTTGTCTCTTTTTACAATAAACATTATGTTTTTAGTGGATACACGTATTTGAGTTGCGATCTATGTTTTTGTATTTCCTTAAGTTGTGAAATTCATAACAACCGGCATAGATTGAGAAGTTCTATCTATCTATCTATCTATCTATCCATATATATATATATATCAACTTATTTATTTTCTATCTAGATACCAATGTAATTAAGTTAATCTATCTATCTATCTATCTATCCGAGTCTATTTTTATCTATCTACCCCAGTTTATTTCTGTCTGTCCATCCATCTCTCTCTCTCTCTCTCTATATATATATATATATATATATATCAACTTATTCATTTTCTATCTAGATACCAATGTAATTAAGTTAATCTATCTATCTATCTATCTATCTATCTATCTATCTATCTATCTATCTCCCTACCAACTGAGGTGATTTGGGCCTGACACATTTTCTAAAGCATGAATAAGTAACATAACAGCAATTTTTTGAAAGGGTTTTCATATACTTGACAAGTACTTCCAACATAAACTTGTATAACACGCCCGCGTACACACATGCATTCACGCGTGCGCTGATAGTTATATAACATGGGGTAGAAATACCTTACGCATATACCTGCCAGAAATACCTCCCACAATGGTAAGTAATTAGTGGCACTTGTATCTTCATCTAACTAATATCATAGCATTATGTAGGAAGTATTTCTTGGAGATGTATACGGGAGGTATTTCTGTCACCATAAAAAATACGATATTATATATATATATATATATATATATATATATATATATATATATATGTGTGTGTGTGTGTGTGTGTGTGTGTGTGTGTGTGTGTGTGTGTGTGTGTGTGTGTGTGTGTACACACACACACAAACACATATGTGTTTGTGCACTGCTAGATATACGGTGTGAAATATAGAAAAAAAGATAAGTTTCTTTTACGATATTTAGACACACACACACACACACACACATATATATATATATATATATATATATATATATATATATATATATATATATCGAATCTGGTCCTAAAGTGTTACAAAATCAAAGGAAAGATCGCATAATTTTATCAGAATAAATGTACCAAGGCATTTCCCGAATAATGGTCGGTCGTACCGAAAAGTGCAAATACAAACTGAAAGTTGAAATCTATTGAATAAAAATGTGTTGAGAAAATATGAAACAAAAAATTCCTTTGTTGAAACATGCGGACTGTTCCAAAATCAACGACGCGAGTTGTTTCACGTTGAGGAATATAAAAATGTTTTATTGAAGCCGGTTTTGTTTGGTTAGGTTTGTTTTACAGTATATCAATCTTAATGGATTATTTAATGCCGACAAGATTTTTATTTTTTTAAAATGTATTGTTTCTAGTTGTTTTTTTTCCTTTAGAAATATATTGCTGGTAATTTTTTTTTTTTTTTTTGCAAAATTTATTGCTGGTAATAACCTTTCGCTAAAATATATTACTGGTATTAAAATCTATTTTTATACTTTCATGGCGTTTTAATCCCAGTTTGGCGGTCAACTATTTGCCCATTCCTGGATGTAGTTTATCGTCTTATCCAGGACGCGTATGTAGTTTATCGTCTTACCCAGTCTCTTAGACATAGAACATTAAGTAATACAAAAATGAATTTGGGCAGTGGATGCGTTTTCTTCAGGCGTTCTTATAATATGAAAAAAACGCCGACAAAAAACTGATTAACCCAAAACTATTAGATCGTTGAAATTAAAAATAAAACAATAACAAAATAAGGTAGTAAAATTATTATTAGGCCCAGTGAGACTCACCAGCAGACATGATAATTTTGGAACATTTACAAAGTAATATATTCTATATTTAGTCTGAAAGCAAATAATCTCAAAATTTTAGAACTGGTGGAATATTGTCAAACTCCAAATATTTGTAAATTACGATCGTTTGAAGCTACTTAAAAATCATCCATCTTTAATTATTTATTTTTAAATAATCAATTCTGGATAGTTGGTCTTCTGCCTCTTTTTGCTGGGAAACTCATTATTGAAATGAATGTCATACGTGACAAACGTAACATAAACAGTTCTCTTCACAATAAATGCATCACTGTTGCTGGATTTCTAGCTTGTTGCAAGTCTTTGTAGTTCCTGTTTTTAAGGACTCTGCGGACAATTCTAGCCACTAAAATTATCGCCTTATTCGTCGCTTACCTTTTTTGATAAAATACTGGAGGTTGTAATCAACGCCGAATCATTTAAGCATCTGATTTCACACAGCCTCGTTTCGGATAAATAATTTGGCTTCCGTTTCTCCAGGTTCAGCGTCGATGTGTTAACCGCCATTACTCATTGTGTCTATCAAGCTTTATATAAGAATGGGGAAGATTGTACTGTGACTCTAGATATTTCAAAGACATTCAACAGTGTTTAGCATGGTCTACAGTGTCTCTGGGTGAATTGGCTTAATCTAATCGTTCATAAGAAATCGTATAATGAATGCTGTGGTGAACGAACACGCTTCTAGATGATTTCATATTAATTCAGGAGATGATTGTTGGACTTACGTTGTTTCTGGTCTTCCTTAATGACCTTCCCGATGTAATTAGTTCCCAACTAGATATTTATGCAGATGACAACACTTTATTCCTGACTTAGTAACGACTCCGACAGACCCAACAAATAAAACTGCCAAGTTCTCCCGAAAAGGAACTGCAATCAGTGGTTAACTGGGGCAAAAAATGTAGAGTAAATTTTAACGACTCCAAAGACCCAATTCTTTCATTTAGGTTTCACAAAGAACCTTTTCTGTCAGTCATCAGAATGGCAGATGCTAAACTCCGAGAGGGCAAAGCTTTGCGCATTTCTGGGTTCGCTTTTTGCACTCACATACTGAATCAATTGATGGGTTTATTGCTTGTAAAGTTGGTTCATTGTGTTAGGACAGGCAAATGTCACATCAAAAATCAACCATTCTTCCGTGCATTGAATACTACTTGAATACCTGGTCTGATGCTGCTTAGGCTCGTGTTTCTTGATAAAATTCGAAGAAGGGTCTCTAGTTTAATCCACACTGACCTGGCACCTCGACTTCAGTCACTTTCCCACAGATGCGACGTGTTTTACTTCTGTTTCTTTTTTTTCTAAAAGTAATTAAGTGCTAGTTGTTCTGATGGGAATTATTAATGAGAGTGTCGACTGCATGATTTTAAACGTGCTACTTGATTGGCAATTAGGTCTCATCCTTTTACTACTGAATTTGCTAGATGCAATTATCTGTTCTATTTTAATAGTTTATTTTCTCGCATATCTCGAATGCGGAAATCCCTTCCAATTTCATACTTTTACACCCTTGACAATCTCCAAAAATTTAATTGCGACTTCAATCGCCGTATACTGTTTTACTAAATTTTGTTCCTATATTGTTCTTTTCCTGACTTTTCCCCACTAAAGCCTTCTCACCCTCATTTACTCACTGTCCTCCTCTGCGTCCTAGTGACATTATCGCTTCGAGTGAATTAAATATTAAATTGAATCTCATGTGCTGGGTTTACAATACAAATCAACGCATTTCTATGCTACATTTTGCCTGTTTTTGGTTTAATCTGACCTCCTTAAATAAGAGAAAAATCGTCGTAATATAGCTTCCCTGTGAATTAATTTTGGATATTTCATGTTAAATGTCCGGATGAAGTCTTCACTATGGAACCTAAACTTTATGAATTTAAGTACTAGATACGAGGTAAGGACACATCAAGTCACAGTTGACTTAGTAAGACGTAACCGTAAGTTCTATGTTAACAGATTATCTTCTCGCACTTATCGCTTGTGAAACACTTTCCTGGCTTGCAAGGTTGATCTTCAAAAATTTAAATGCAATGTCAATCATCATCTTCTTGTTTACTCTTCTTTCTGGCTCCTGTTTCTCGTTTATACGTTTATATCTTTTACACTCTGTAAACTTTTGTGACTTAGTGGGTTTAATGCCTTCCTTGGGTTGAAATATAAATATATATATATATATATATATATATATATATATATATATATATATATATATATATATATTGTTATCCACAGACAAACTTTTTCGCTGTATTGCAATTCATCAGTGTGGCTAGACGTCACTCAGTTGCCTCTAGCTAGGATCGAAACAAAGCTGAATTGGCATCAGTGGGATATTCTACCCCTCAGCCATTGGCGCATAGGAAGGATGAAGTGAATTAGGCTTATTTATTATTAGATAAACTCTCAGTCACTGAGAGAACTCGATTCTCTTTATCGAAGAGTCTGCATTATGCATACATACTTAGGTCATACGATGTTTCCGTTTGGGAACCAACTATATGATCACATCCTCACTCAGTCATGTGTCATAATATACATGACTGACGAGGCAGATTTTTTTCCTGCAGTAGGTTGTCATTTCTTCCTTTGACCATTTGCCATCCAAGGTTATATAACACGGTCTGCCCTGCTATTTACCCACAGATGCGAGGAGGAGAAGAGGATTCATACATTTCCCAAGGATATTAGCACGTAAGTGAATGTAATGGATTCGAGTGGAATTCGAACTCGGCTCTCTGATTCCGCTATCCATTACTCCATTGTGCCTCCTTCCCATCCTCACTACTTATATTAGTAGTTAGCCAATTAAAAATAAATTTTGAAGTACAAGCACACGACAATGTTCAACGCAAAAAGTGATGGATCGACGGCATGAAACGTCTAAAAGCTGAGCTACCTGAAAGAAAACCAACGTTGTTCCTGTAGTGCTATATTTGGGTTCTTATCTATTTAGAGGTTAATAGAATGCAATGAAACATTCAATGCAGATTTAACCGTCGAGCAGCTTCATCATGTCCAAAAATATCTCGTTGAAAAGCGCCTCACGCCCGTCAGTAGGCGAATGCTGTTCAGTACAATGACAACGCAAGGCAGCAAAGAGCAAAAAAATATACAGGATAACATTTCTATGTCTGCCATATTCACTTGAATTTGTAGCAAAAGATTATTAACTCTATTGTTTGGTACAAAACGCTTTGATGAGGGAAATTTCTCTAAAGCAATCCAGATTCAAGATATCGTTAAAACATTATTGGACATTAAGACCGAGTGAACATTAATGAAAAATGAATCCAAGACCAGCCTGACAAATTGCAACATTTCATTACAAAGAAGTGTCAATATATAATAGAATAAAATGTAAATATACTTTGAAAAGAATAAACTTGATGAAGCAAAACGGAAATATTTATGACTCAATCTAGCATATACCAGCTCGTCAAGAAGTCGTCTTCCTCATGATGAAAATAAATAGAATTTATTTAAGGAAAATCTTACTTTACATCCTCATGTCAGGTTTAATCAATGGATATTTAAAATCTCTTTCATAGATGCTATAGATCGAATACTATGCAGTGAACATTGTAGTTGACTATCCATGTTAGAGTACCCCGCTACGTAGGCTCATATATATATA